>JAUBNQ010000005.1:6962449-6978634 GCA_032353495.1 Ctenopoma kingsleyae | reverse complement strand
GTTTACAGCATAAGGTACAAATGTACAGATTTGGGCTGTTAATACTGTTCAGGTGAACAATATCACTAGGCCTTAACACAATGAACACTAGGTAACAGATTTGTATACAGTATATAACTAATACTGATGCATGTCAGTATCACAAGGTCACTGAGTTTTTTTTTTTGTCAACTTTCATCACTTCATACATCATACCTGCATTTTAAACTTATCTGTTACAGTGAAATGGTCATATTAAAGTCCTTCATCTAATCCCTGGTTTCCATAGCAACAACAGCTGGCAGACCACAGCTGAAAGGCCTACAGGACTATGGTGGCTGCGATTATTGAACCCATCTTAGATCCTGTCTTGAATAACTTCACCAAATGTAAATGTAAAGATAGAGAACTAATGAATATGTGCCTTATAGTGTAAAGTGACCTACCTGACCTACTGCTTGACCTTTTTATTTAATGCAAAGTACTATTCTCTGGTTCTCAGCCTATGGGTTAATATTTGGCTACACAATTAATTGAATTCAGTCTGTGTTCACATAGTGATTGCAATGTATGTACAAAAAAAGAAGTTCCGCACTTAATGTGTCTGTATTTTTGCACACCTATACATGTGTGTGTGTGTGTGTGTGTGTATATATATTTTTGCAAAACACAGGAGGTAGTGCCTGTTGTGTTTCCATGTAAACATCACTTGTTGCTCTTTACGATGCCCAGCCCTACAGAAGAAGCCAGAAGAGATCAATCGTCGATCAGCAGACATGTGGAGCTTTGCCGTCCTGCTGTGGGAGCTGGTGACCAGAGAAGTTCCCTTTGCTGACCTGTCCAACATGGAAATAGGCATGAAGGTTGGTAGTCAAAACTGCAAGTTTTAGTTCTTTCAGAATTAACTATCTGCAAGTTTCACAGCATCTGGTGTCTGTTTTGTTTTATCTCCAGGTTGCCTTGGAGGGTTTGAGGCCCACTATCCCACCAGGAATTTCACCCCACATTTGCAAACTCATGAAGATATGCATGAACGAAGACCCAGCAAAGAGGCCTAAATTTGACATGATTGTTCCAATTCTGGAAAAAATGCAGGACAAGTGAAAAAAAAAACAACTTCTCTTCCCTTCTGTTCTGAAGCATTGAATTGCCTGATATTCTCCCCCAGATACTACTCTGATATGGTGGTGTGGTGCTTACCAGTATTGCCTTACACTCGTTACTATACCGTTGCATTTAATTCCAGTGTCGTTTCAACCTCTGAGATGAGTTCAGCAGCAGTCACTTCTTTTATATTGTTTCTTTTTTTTTAATGTGATATCATGTTTTATTCATCTGACACTGTCCTGGCAGACGCTTCATTTTGACTGTTTGTCTTCTAAACTGTAATCATGTGGACTGAGTTCAAGCTTCAAGTGACTGAATAACCTGTGGACATCAGCATGACAGTCGGCTGCATTGCATCACTGGAGTTAAGGCCTTATATAGTATCATAGCTGTGCTACGAATTTTAAGAAACCCACTCTCTTATACTGGAGGCTCTTAATAAATATAACATGTTGATCCAAAGCTTGTCGTGTGGAGGGAAATAAGTAAATTTGTGCGTGGTGCCATCCAGCTTGACTGTGTAGTGATGTGTAGAGCTTGGCCTGTCTTGAGCGTTTGTCGCTGACTGTATCATGAACAACCTGCTGACAGTGATTTGAAAACTGGCCTTTCTGTCAATGCAGCAAAAATGTCAGTATTGATTTTTTTGTTGTTTTTTTTTTTTTGGTAGGTAACATTACTTTCAATGGCATTGCAAGATGACTGCGCTTCTCTTAATAATAATAATAATAATAATAAGTCAATTAACTAGATTACTCAAACAACGGTAATCTAGTTTATTTCCATTATATCCCATTAAAAATGTATTATTTGTGTTGTGCTAGCTGTACTGTTGAACACAAGAGTTTAGACAGTCTCTGTTTTAAGTATTTGCGCTTAACTCATAAATGGATACTGCAAACCAGACTGTAATTTATTCATGGATATCATAGGTACAAGTATCATTTCTTGTTTTGTTTTTGAGCATGAGGACTGCTTCTCCTCCAAATGTTATGGTTACACCAAAAGCTGCTGCCACCAGAAGGTGACTGGGACATAAAGGGTTGTTATTAACATCCTGTAAACTGTTATATTATTTTCTCACTTACTTTGAGCCTAGATTATTTCTGACTTTATACTTTATGGCTTGATTAATATACCTGCATCACTTCTCTGCCTCCACCAGCTTGCTAGTTTGTGCAGAACTGCTGATTCAGCAAAGCCAAAATCAAGAATTACTTTTACAAATGTATGTATTTATATATAAGTATATTAAAAAAGAAAACTATGGATGATGCATGTGTGAATTTATTTTTTTGAACTGGACATTGATGGGTGATTTGGAAAAATGAACATCAGTATTAGACCAATGATATTTACCAACAGTGCTGAGTAGATTACTGATCTAGAAATCAATAAAGCAAATGCTGAGTAAATAATTTACTAGTAATTATTTACACCAGAAACTCTAAATATTTTAGTTTTTTAATATAATTTAAATTGAATTTAAAGTGAATGCATTGACTGCCCTCGCGTCTACATAAACTTTGAACATCCTGTTGTTATACTTTAGTTATAAAAAGAGTCTAAAGAAGACCACTTTACTGTTTTATTTGCTTGGGTAGTGCTAGTTTAAACAAGTTCACAAGAAATTTGGTAGTTCAGTCCAATGGTTTCCAACCTAAGGGTGAAACCCACACAAAGGGCCACAAGGTCAATCTGAGAGGTCATGAAATCATTAGAAAAGAATACTTTAACAGTACAAGTACCTCAAAGTTGCACTTAAACACAGTACCAATGTTTTTGCTTTGTACACCAGGTTTGTTTTAAAGCATTTAAATAGATTTTAATGCCAATTAAAATGCAAATTCCAGAAATGTTTCACTGATATTTAGTCATTTACATAAACCTTTTAAGGTTAGTGGTTTGTACACTGCTGATTTGCCAGCTAATTTTCCCTAAAATGACATATACAGTACATATATTTCATACCTAATGTTATTGTCAATTTAAACAAGACATCTCGTAAGTACATTTGCTAGGTTTTTTATCCATTTCAAAGCATTAAAAAAACGAAACTCAAATAAATGTTTAATACTTTTAAAGACCTGCAGATGGTGATTCAGTTTCCACCACTGTCTGTGTCCCTCTTGCAGAGATTATCCAGCCTTGATTGGAAATTATAGTTACTGCTGCTGTCACACAGACGTCCTGGGACACTGAACACATGCAGAACCGGATAAGCATGTCCAAAAACAGCATCAAATATGAATTTTATTTCATTATGTCCCTGTCATGCTCCTCGCTGGAGTGGCAGCACTGAGCTCCGGCCGTGACGTCGGTCCGTGACGCAGGTTCGCCCTCCATCACTCGTCGAGCCCACTGATAGAAACACCACCTAGAGACGAAGAGAGCCCTCACGATTCATGGAAATATGTAGTTAGCTCGCACTGTTCAGCGCATTTCGACAACAGGGGATTCGGCGGAGCTGGTAAGTCAAAATTATTAACGTAAGATTGATAAATCTGTGCCACCGCACTCGCTGTGATCTTCCTGTTTGAAGCTAACGTTAGCTTAGCCAAGATGGTGATGATGGCGGACGGTGCCCGTTATTCCCAGCTGCGGCGGTTCTTTCTGATAAATATCATTGTGTTTTAGCATACAGACTACTTTTAGAAATGTATTTCAGTTACAACACGAGTGATTGAATTTAAAACAATGTCTCGGGCGCATGACTGGCTCTACATTGAGCTAAATATCAAGAGGAAAAAAGGTCGTGTTGGCAAATGGAAGGTGAAGCTGCTGAAGTACGTTTCACATTCGTCCATAAAACATAATCGGAAATAACCGCAGCACAGCGGAGCCCGGAATAGGCGAACAAGAAACAGACTTCAGTCTTCAAATGAATTGTTGCTGGTTGCTTTAACGCTGGCCAGGTTAACTTAGCATTTTATGATTTATAACTGATTGTGACACAGTTAATACTTTTTAATACAGCCATATTTAGCAGCTACGAGACACAGTACGTTTTAAAAAAAAATCTGACTGCAATCTCTGTACGTAGTTGATGTTAGCGTGCTAGCCTGCTAGCTAGCACAATATCTGTAATGCTTATAAATCTCAACCTCTTTCTCCCTGCCAGAGCAGTTGCATGGAAAGTTACCATGGGTGGCCATGATGATGAAGATATACCATATGTTGTGAATAAACAAAAGCAAGATGAAGAGCTAAAGAACAAGCTGAATGACAGCAGCCACTGGTGCGACCAGGAGTCCACTGGCAACAATGCCAAGTGGGTCAAAGAAGGCCAGAACCAGCTACGGAAAGTAGCTGAGAACCACCAAGACCAGGACCACAACTGCAATATCAGCCAGAATGGGAACAAGGAAGACTTCTCTCTTCAGAACACCACTCAGGAAGAACAACAGCGAAATGAGGAGCAGATCAAGTCTCCCAAAATAGCATTGACCCCTGGTCTCAGTCAGGAGGAGTCCAAGAACATCCTTAATGAGCCGCTACTCATTGACACTCTGGAGTCCACAGAAGAGAAAGATAAGGAGAGAGAAGAGGATGGTAAAGAGAAGGAAAAGAAATCAGAAGATAACGAAGAGACATCAGGTGATACCAGAAGAGAGAAAGTGGCTCAGACTAATGAAGAGTCTCAGAGAGAGGGCAGCGTTGTTGGGCGAAATGCCTGCCTCCTTTTCTCTAACATGAACGGGACACCAAGTGATGAAGAGTCCAGTTGGCCTGCACTGTCTCAGGATAACACAGCCGACAGCTCTCCAAACGGCAACCGAGGTAAACCGAGCATATGGTTGATGTTTAAGCCTCAATTATGTGGTGTAATACAAAATTATATAACAGCAACATACCATTACAAGTGAAGAAGTTGGAGACAACTTTGCTATACATATATATATATATCTCCAAAACAATAACATTAAAAAACAAAGCATATACAGTATATAGAAGACAGAACTATATCATGGTTGGCCATCTGTTATATGCCTCCCCCACCTGCGAGGAGGAGGAGGAGGAGTTACAGTTGTAACAACAATGAGGTGACACAACTTTACAAATGCAACAGTAGATGCTTTGTCACCTCTTGTATCAGACAGTTGCTTTATTACAAACAGCATGTCTCTATTAATGTAAGCCGATCAAAGGAAAAGTCAAAACACTCAAAGTTACAAGTAGCAGTACATTGGGGTTATTGATTAGGTTTATTATGCTGGTATTTGCATTCCAGTTTAACTGGAATATGTCATAGTAAATTAAAAAAAAAAATACTGAAACACTATTTCAATACTGTGCCATTATACACATTTCACAGAATCGTAGTTTATTCCATGTTTGTTCTTGTCTCATCTTACATGGTCAAGATTTTTTTCTTATTTGCTAGACATTAAACAATGTCCAAAACCTTTGCTCTCTGCCTTTCAGAGTCCTTTTGGAACTCCAATGCTTTTGAGACAGACACAGACTTGCCTTCAGGATGGATGAGGGTGCGAGATACATCAGGCACATACTACTGGCACATCCCCACAGGAACCACTCAGTGGGAGCCTCCCTCACCCTTGGGTAAAGTTGGTGACTCCATGATGTCCTCCACTATGTCCTTGGAGACTACTCCATGTGAGGAACCAGAGGTGAGATCCAAAACACATGTTGCTTGGATTGAGACACTAACATGTGAATTTCTAGCTAATAATGGCTTTTGTTACATGTTCCAGGAATCTTGGGCCCATCTTTCTAGCGCAGATGAAGGAGCTGGTGAAGGGGAACTGTGGAGAGTAAGTCATGAGCCTCTGGACTATGTCTGGAGAATCAGGTCCGGACATTTTGCGTTCACATATGCAGCACACAGCAGGAGATCTGGGTTAACATTAGCTAAGCTTATGTTAGCTTCAACATGCATTGAACCTAGGGGAAATCAGCTGATGATATTGGACCTCGATTTTTCACTGTATCATTTTTATAGGTTCAGTCTTTCAGGAAGCCAGATGTCTCATAGCCAGTTATGTTAAAACTGTGTGTTAACTAAGTGTTGACCTGTAACATTTGCATTTTCTAGCACATAAACTCAGCAAGGTTGAAATTTCCATTGTTAACTGTTGCTATATTTATCCATGTTTTCAGGAGGAGGGAGAGGTTGCATCTGATCAGAGTCTGAAGGAATTTGAAGGGGCAACTCTACGCTATGCATCCATCAACCTGAAGTGCGTTGTGCTGTTACTAGTTAGCATGTTGTTACCTGTTCTTATTTTTTCTTCTTACCCTCATCACTTTCTGTCTATCATTTTTAGCTACAATTGCTCCCAGTCTGAGGAAGAAGAGAAGCTTGCTCCACTCTCCACAGATTTAGAAACTAAGGTAAATCAGTGTTTGCTGTTAAGAATAAGAAGTATGTAGAGTAAAAATGGTTCTGAAAACCAAATAGCTGTTAGAAGTATCTTATCAAGACTGAACTACTGAATGATTATTTTTTTGCTTATTTTAATGTATGGATAAGCTCTCCTTACTTAAGGTTGCATTAATTTAGTCGTGCTTTTATGTATTTTTGGGAAAATGTTTACTCTCCCCACTGTAGTGCCGCCTATTAGCATCTAAAGCAATGTATTTGTAAATTGATTAATCAGCATTTTTTATCTTCTGTAGCCTACTGTATTTATTATTATGTATTTTTTACTGTGTATGCTGAGCATCTTTGGCACAAACATTTCTTTGAGGATGAATTCAGTCCAGTCTGATCTCATTTTCAGGTTGTAGCTGCAGGTTGTGAACATTAGTTAGGCTGCCACAGTCTTGTCACCCTACGGATTTCTTGGCTTTTAGTTATTCACAATCATCATGTGCAACATTGTGTGTGAGATAATGTAACATGTCTTCCATAACTGGTTGTTTTCATTACTCTTATCTACCTAATATTAGAAAGTCCAAGTTTAATGAGACCTACAACATAAACAGTGCATTCATTGGATCTACACCACTGCTGTGAACTTAACACACAAAAGATCTTCATATTCACAGTGCTCAACTTTATTTTTTCTTATATTGACCTTCTTTCTTTTTTCCTGTTTGGGTATACAACATAATTCTTTAATTTTGTACAAAGTGTCTAAAAGATGTCTTACAAAGTCTTAAATTTGAGTTGTTGAAACATGCAAAAACTTATTGTTTTAGTCCACACAAGTAAATGAGCGATAAGTGAGTTGAGTTGAGTCAGCTCTTACGTGACTTACGTGGGCTAAGCTTTCTGTACTCCATTGTTCTTCATCTTATCTGTACAGCCCTGTATTCCGCTAATGTGCAATGTGTATTTGCGTTGTCAGTGTTTTGCAGTGCGTTCCCTGGGCTGGGTGGAGATGTCTGAGGAGGACATGGCACCTGGCAAGAGCAGTGTTGCTGTCAATAACTGCATCAGACAGCTCTCATATCACAAACACAACCTTCATGACACTGCTGGTATCTGGGGAGAGGTGAGGGGATTTTATTGACTCATGCTGAGTGTTAACTTGTTTAAGTTTTTCATGGAGTATCTTGACCAGCATTCTGTCTTCACCTTTTCTCGTTGTTCCCATTGTTAAATATAATTTGAAGTGAATTACCTTAATTGTGTGTATACATAGATTTTTATCTGATAGTGAGTCAACACATTATTCACATAGTGGAGGTCTTTTTAAGCCAGACTGCTGCAAGACTGTGTTTATTGTGACAGGGTAAGGACATGCTGATGGTCCTGGAGAATGACACCATGAAATTGATCGACCCTCTGGGCCAGACTCTGCTTCATGCTCAGCCGATTGGCAGCATCCGTGTTTGGGGTGTCGGCAGAGACAACGGCAGGTCAGTATCCACATTACAGAAGGTCAAAATGAAGATGGAAGATGATCTAAACTTGATTTATTTGTCTAACATATTAAAATTGCTTTAAATAAAACACTCTTCTTGAAGAATTTTGATCAGTGTCCAGTTGTATTTTGATTTTCCTATGACTTTTGTAATCTATTATCCTAAACCACATATTTTAACTGGACATAAAGCAAACATTTTTTATATATGTGTATGTGTGTGCGTGCACACTCGTGTTGCTGCCCTCTGCTGGCGCGTTAACAACATTGCACCTAAATATTATCATCCAAATTGCTTTTGCCAGCTTCTTGTTTGTATTCTAACATTCCTGTTTTTTCTTTCCATGCTGCATTTTCCATCATGAACAGGGAAAGGTACATTAATGATTACTCTCTTAAAAGTTTTTAAATAATTATTATATGCAGTTGTTATTTCAAGTGTGTATTTTTATGTACAGTGTATAAGCACAATGTTCTAACTTATGTTGACAATGACTGGACATGTTAATGTAACTCTTCTCATTGGATTTCGCCTGCAGGGATTTTGCTTATGTGGCTCGAGACAACCTGACCCAAGTTCTGAAGTGCCATGTTTTCCGCTGTGACTCACCTGCTAAGAATATCGCAACCAGCTTGCATGAGATGTGTTCAAAGGTCAGTCCCACTAGGATTTAGGTTTTCTTCATTATAAATTAAGAGCAGTGTTTACATTCAAAAGCAACAATCAATGTCCTACTTAAAATTCCTATTTTTTCCTGATTAATTTGACTTTAGGTCATGATGGACAGAAAGGTGACCAAGCCAGGAGTGAGTAGGCTCAACTCTGACCCAGGTAAACCTGTGGCCATCCCTGTTGAAGGTAAAGCAAATTTTCCTTAGAGCTTGACACACTTAAAGTAAACTGAAATTCAGACTGTGGAAACAGATCATTTAATGCTTCCTCTTTTCTTAACAGAGTTTCCTGCTCCTAAAAATGAACTCTTCCAGCGATTCCATGTCTATTACCTTGGTTGTGAGGCTGTGGTCAAACCAGTTGGTAAGAAAACACCTACAGTTTACCCTGGTAACTGTAAACATATACAAATATGCACTGTGTCGTAATCTGTTTGTGTGTTTCTCAGGTATGGAAGTAATCAACGAAGCATTAGCGTCAGCAATGATTGGCAAAGATAAAAATGACTGGACTCCTGTCTCTGTGAATGTTGCACCAGCCACCCTCACAATACTGTCAGAACAGGTAACAGCAATCAGAGGCTAAACTGTAATTAAGATGTCAGCAGTACTTAAAATTACTGTCAACATTCACTGTGTGTCTTCTTTCACCCAATTTGACTTCTGTAACATCAAAATAGATGTGTGTTTACTGTGAGTTACTATGGATTTAATACTGTTTGTATTTTATGCCCTAGGTGAATTAATGGTCTGTGTCATAGTCCAGCTGGCCTTATTCCCAAATGTTGCATTTGTAGCTTTAATTTTTATTCATTTTTGTGTTATCGTTAATGGTTGGGGAGTAAGTAGAACATTGCAAATTGCAGATGTAAAAATTATTCAGTTGCACATTAATTCTAATGCTGTCATTTATATTTCCAACTCCAGAGCGAGGAGGTGCTGTCAGAGTGCAGGGTGCGTTTCCTGTCTTTCATGGGTGTAGGGAGGGATGTCCACACCTTCGCTTTCATCATGGCAGAGGGTCCCCAAGATTTCACCTGTCACATGTTTTGGTGCGAACCCAACGCTGCCAGTCTGAGTGAGGCTGTGCAAGCTGCCTGCATGGTGAGTCACAAACAAATACGGGTGATGAAAGATGTAAATGACTTACAAATGATTTCCGAGGGCGCGACGTTGTTTACATATACAGGCCAGTCTGTAATACGCCACTTATGCTCTGTGTGTTTTCTTTTCTATAGCTTCGCTACCAGAAATGTTTGGATGCTCGCCCGCCCAGCCTAGCCTCCTGCCTGCCCACTCCTCCTGCTGACTCTGTAGCTCGACGGGTCAAAAAAGGTGTGCAGAGTCTGCTGGGCAGCTTTAAGAGCTACAAGTCAGGCTCTCAGTCCCCTTGAGTTGGAGCAAAGATGATCTGCAGTCTGTTAAACACAAGGTCCATCACAACAGCTCCTTCTCACTCTCACTTCTCCTTCTCATCTCATCTTACTGCCACAGTTTCGCCTTACGACCGTTTCACTTGTCTAGTCATTAGTCTAGTGTGTGGAGTAGTTTGTGGGGAAAATGTGTGTCTGAAATGATTGCTTTATACAAGAATTTGAACCCCTGGCATCAAATGGTTTTCTTTCCTGGGATTCTTTCTGTGAGTCTTAACTATTTTTGTGTTTTAACAGAAACAATGCTATGAATGTTGGTTATGGATGTATTTTACATGCAGACGCTAGAGTTAGCTTGAAAAATTATGTCGCTAGATGCTCTCACAGAAATTGTCTCTTTCCCTTGTCATGCACGGTGCAATTCTCTATCACTCCTCTTTTTCCACTGCCTAAAGAAGGTGCTGTAATGCAGTCATCAGATAGTGTCATGTCTCCTAATATAGATTTTCTATGACATAATCGCACCTCTCTCTGCAGCCATACATTGTAATAAGCGCTGTAGGCATCTCAGTAGTTTGCCACATAGTTTTACACCCCTGACGTCCCCTGAACAATGTATTTTAGTCTTCCAAAGAACTGTATGATCATCTGTCACGTAGTGAGCAACCACTGATTTGAGTGTGGTGTGTTTCCCATACTTTCTGCATGAACATTTGCAAGTTCAGTGCTAGTGTGCAATAATCAGATGTTGCTGTATGGTGTGGTGATAAGATGGCTGCCGTGGGAGTAATTGTTCACTTTAATGAGAGTCTGAATATATTGGGTGCAAGGCTAAAGGAACAACAGAGCCATGTTGAAAATCGTTAACATGTGATAGAAATAATAGTAATAAGAAACACAAACTCTGGGTTTTCACACAGCCGTTTGCCACCAACAAATTACTTAACAGTACTGTAGAAACTCACCACAAGCTGCATGTTTTGATAGCTTAGAGTTCTTGCTGCTTGCGGCAGCTTAGTGCTTAAGACCCATCAATGTATCCTGTAAAATCTTTGTGTTTCTGTCTGGTAAGAGGAGCCTGGGGTTGATGTATTGTTTTGTGTTACATAGGCATGTCACTATAATTAGTGTCAGTGTTTATCATAAGCTAGCAGTAGAGTGTTAGACTTGTGTCAGTTCCTTCAGATGAACAGATG
The DNA here is from genome assembly GCA_032353495.1 of Ctenopoma kingsleyae. Lineage (NCBI taxonomy): Eukaryota > Metazoa > Chordata > Actinopteri > Anabantiformes > Anabantidae > Ctenopoma > Ctenopoma kingsleyae. Next base: position 6,967,474 of record JAUBNQ010000005.1, on the reverse strand, counting down.
AGAGCAGGTGTTTGTATTTACAGTTTGTGTGTATTGGAAACCTACAGATGATTTCTCCAGTGGTTTACATTTTTATTTTTTCCTTGACCACGTTTTGATGTGTGGTCCCCAGCCGCTCCAGTTGATGCATTTTTTTTTATTGCTTTCACACACTACTACAGTGTACACAGATAAGATGAATTTCACATTAGCTTGTTTGATTTACTTTTTATAAAGAACACACTAATTAATCAAGTTGTATTTTATCTATATATGTCTGTCAGTGACCAATACTGTATGTAGCACAATAGTAATAGTCATCTCTAATACTAAAGATGCAGCTTGTAAGCTTTTTTGGTAACACTGACCTCTGCAGGGCTTTTGTTTGGCCACATTCTCTGAGACTTTGGTAGTTAATATTAAATATGTTCAGACTGACTCCACTATATAGAGATAAAGAGTCTACAGTGAAAGACTAAAGCATGTCATCCTGGTTTGATTTAGATGAATAGACATGCATAACAAATTTTATTGTCTCATTTATCTGCACTAAATGACAGAGTAGAAAAGTAGATTATTTTAAAATGTTGTAGATGTTTTTCATCATGTTTGATTATTTCTATTACAGAAACAAAAGGCTGATATCAGAAGTGTCCTCAGATTGCTACAATGAGTTTGATACTTGTGCAATATTTGAAACTTATAGATTGGAAACGAGTCACATTTGAGTTTGTAAGTGTGTTGCTGTTCTTTGGCACAAAGTTTTCCAAATATAGATCTGTCACATCCAGTTTGCAAGGCGAAGCAGTGCTTTGTGGTGACTGGCTGTTCTCAAACTTTCATGCATAGATTACCGTTTGTTTTTTAACGTTTTAGAAGTCATCAAATACTAAAACTCTTACCAACTGCCTCTTTATATGTGTGTACAATACAACACTAATGAAAACTAGACTACACTGACTCATGTTACTGCCTCGTCACTCGTGTCACTTGGAATTATTGTGCTTTTTTTTTTTCCTCTCCTTTGTTTGCTGTGTCCAGTCAGTGACAACACTAAAGCCAGATGAGTGAAAGAACATTAGCAGATTAATTTATTTCTGTCTATGTAAATTAGGTGTATAAAATGTATGTATATAAAAGTCACTGCACAATAAATGTGAACATATCATAATTGTTTGTGTTGTGGTCTTTTAATTTGAGCAGTTTTTTCATTATGTGAAGCCTAATATAAGGACAGGTCTGGATCCTGTAGCCTGGAAATGTCTTTGGTTTCTGGTTATGGAAACATGGATTTTTTTTTGTTCTTGTTTTCTGTCAGTGACTTTATCTGTCATGGCCACCTTTTTCATTAAAATGCAAAAGAAGCCACAGACAACCTGTCTGGCTTTTTTGCATATGCATTAAACCTGTTTTAACATATGTATTGACAAGACAAGCCAGACAATGCATGAACAAAAATGCAAAAACACCACCCTCCCCCTGTGTCACCTGTTCAAGTTCATATCAACACTGCTGCCCCCACCTGGTGAGTTCAAAAGGATGGGTAGGGTTGGTTATTGTTTCCATAAGAGATGGTTTTGGAGATGAAAGGTGCACATCAAGTGGAATCCACAGCACACACGGACTGGTAATAATGGCCTCCACCGTCGCCACACAAACAACAGCACTGCCCTGCCAGCGGGATCCTGCAGCAGTCGGGCAGATCAAGGCTCTGACTATAATAATTTCCTTTGGAACAGAGAGACTGAGACCCTGTGTGTGTGAATTATTACCATCTCTCAGGAGCTTATATTCACACTCAGTTGTCAGTTTATTAGGAACACCATTTGTCTGGAAGTGATTTGCTGCAGCAACACAAACACCACAATTTTTATAAATGGGATGTTGCAGAACAATCAACATGTACCAAATTTTTTGTACTCTTAATAATTATTGGTCATTGATATTGTTTCAGTTTTAGAGTAACATGTTTGTTGTCTCAGGCAGAGGCAGAAAAACCTACACATACATTAATTTCTGCACTGCAACTGGTGCAGTGTGCATGGTTGTTTGTCTCTATATGTCAGCCCTGCGATGGATTGCCGACCTGTCCAGGGTGTACCCCGCCTCCTGCCTGATGACAGCTGGTATAGGCTCCAGCACCCCCCGCAACCCTTACGAGGAAAAGCGGTTAGGAAAATGGATAGACAGATGGATGGTTGCAACTGGTCCACCTAAAAAGAAATGTGAAGATAGTTTTTATTGCAGAGTTGTTGTATTAAACTGCATTAAATGTGATAACCTGCACTGCCCTGACAGACTCTGTGTAAGTGAATGCATCTTCTGTTTATTTCTTATACAAAATGTACAGTGTTTCTGTTCGGTTTGTCAACCTTGGATTATGACTGTGTTATTGTGGCATGTTTACAGCCACCTATGCCCCAAGTCTTGTCTGTATTGCTGCTTGTTTTTGTGCTGCAGTGTGTCCATATATCTCTGAAGTCAGATTTATGCACTCCGTTGCTGGGTGTCAATCACAATTTACATAGGTCGGCCCATGGAGAAAGTAATCACAATTATAATGATTCCTATAGCCTAATTATGCATGTGGCATTTGTTTAATGGAGATTTATTCTGAGTAATGAATGTGTAGTCTTGTGGAACATTGCTTTTCCTCTTGGTGTGGAGGAGAGGACTTGTGTCTCCTCTGCTTGGTTCTTCAATCTAATCACCAATCTCAGGGTAGATAAAATGAACCGGTGCAGGTCTTCAACCTGATATCAAGGACTGAGACAGATGATGGAAATTCCTTTTCTGACTGATTGATATTGCAAGAATACACCTCTCTGCACAAGGATTCTCATATCTTCTTCAGCCTTTATTTCAGCAGTGCTTACCTGCTATGATTTCTGTTGCTTTTTTTTTTTTGTTTTGCCTGCTTCTGGGTGCTGAGATTTGTGCTTCTTGGTTATCTGGGATGACACCATGAGGGCCAAGCATTGGGTCAGGGCCACGGCAAATCAAACAGCCACAGGAGATGTGTGAAGGCACACACAACTGAAGGACAGGATAATGCTTTCTGGTACCACTATGGGTGTTTTATAGAGAAATTATTTCTTCCACAGTCCTATAAAATCCATAATATTTTGTGATACATTAAAAACATAGGTCAGATAATAAATGACAGACAATACAGAAATGATGGTACAGTCTCTAGCAATTCCCTGAGGCATTCATTTGGGGATTAGGTGGGCTAATCTCAAAATGTTCAGTAATTCATTCTCTCCCAAGTAACAGTGATTGCTTACCCATTGGGAGCAGCCAGCAGTCTTCTGATGTCTGGATAATCGTTTCTCCACTGGTCCTCCAGCGATTCCAGCAGCACAGCAGTGGTTCAGTTACAGTTCAGTTCATACACCAATCTAACAGGATGTACTAGCCTTTACAGCCTCTGCTGCACTGTGGCGTGCAGCATGGCATGATACATGTCATTGTTAACCCATAACATCACACAAACCATATACAAGACGTGTTATTTAAAACTGGTAGTTTAAATTAATTTAATAGCATTATGCTGATCCAGAGAGCCTCTTTTTTTTATAACTTTACATATTACTCTGTAGTTTAATCTATAACTATAACATCATATTTTATAATTTTTCCAAGGATTGCATGAATGAAAAAGCCTCTGAATCTGCTGCCAAGATCAGAATATGACTCACTGACGAGTCCTTTTGTTCCAAGACAAATATACTTCTCCAACACACCTTGGCCCCCTCTCTCTATTAAAATGTGTCAGAATCCATAATAGAGTAAATGCTATGAAGAATAGCAACTGTCAGAATGTAAATGAATGGTCTTTACATTTGGTGCATTACCATGTCTCTTGAATCTTTAATCATTAAACTTGAGTTGCCAGACAGCAACCGGTTCATATTCATGTTGTGTGATGACTGGGGTTTGTCAGGCTGCGATGTTCAATGAGTGGAGTTAGTTGAGAATGACTTGTCTCATTATACATGAGGATGAAACCTACCAGCAGTGTTACAGAGGTTTTGCAGACTTGCATTTGTCTGTGCTTCGAATGTCTTCTCATTTTCAGGCAGTCAAAAAATAAAACATTTCATATGTATCTTCTGGGGAGATTTGGGGATTTTTCACATTCTTGCGGAGAGTTAGATGAGCAGGTATCACTTTAAATGTGCACACTATAAGCTATGAAACTATAGTCAAAAGCTGATTAGTTTAGCTTAGCGTGAAGACGCATGTCTCTGACCAAATATGAAGAATGCATTTTTTCTTTCCTGGGGAAAGTCAAACCAACAAACAAACCCTCATGAAATCCCATAATCATTTTACACTTCAATTTTTAAATGCTAACAAGTGTTTAAAACAGGCACCCACTCTTTTGTTCACAAGCCCAAATTTTAAAAATAAAATGATCCCTCATCATTGAACCATAAGGATTTAATTTTTGGCCCTAGTCTCTTTTGAAAGGCAAAACTCGTTGGTTTCAAGGATTCAAGGAATCAAGGTTATACAATTACAAAACTCTATATACTACAACCATTGCTCACAAGACTATGAGATGAATGTGAACTGTTTTTACAAATATAAAAAGCACACTGGGAGTACATTATTTGGTGAGATGAAACCAAAGTAAATTGACTGTTCAGCACAGTGACTGCATCGTGCTGACTGTGAAACACAGATGTGGGAGAGCGTTGATATGAGGCTGCATGAGTGCAAAAGGTGTAGGAGAGATGACGTTTATAGATGGCACTATGAATGCACATTTGTAAACCAGAATACTGAATAAAAAGATGACTCCCACTCTCGAGAAGGTTGGCAGGAGATCCCAAATGCACTGTAATAATCACAAAAAAAAGAAAACCATGACCTGGCCAAGTATGTCCCCTGACTTGAATCCAAAAGCAGAAAGTAGAGCAACAAATCGCCTCCAGCAAAGAACAGCTGAAAAGAATCATCAGAGAAGAATATCACTCCACATATTTCTGTTTAACTGGTTTCATCCATGCACAAGCAAGCGAACAAAATATACATCTG
>JAUBNQ010000005.1:6946274-6958640 GCA_032353495.1 Ctenopoma kingsleyae | reverse complement strand
CACATCACAGATTTACTCTGTCATGCTGCTCCGCTTACTTAACCACGGCACTCACTGTTAATAATTAGCTTGTGAACAGTAGATGGTGGTAATGCAACATTTAACTGGGTGCAGTTAAACAACACAAGGAAGAGAAGAAGTACGAGTGGCGGCCGATGTGATACAGGAGTTATATCTTTTTATTTTATTAAAATAAGATGCAATCATTCCTCACCTGTTGTAACTGTGTGATGATCTAAACAACAGCTTTTTCAAAAATCCTTGAAGGTCATTTAACTAATGATACTTTATCAAATTCATTGAACACTCTTCAAACTGCTTGAATAAAAGAAAACATATGTTACACCGTAAAAAGTATTTTTAATAGCATTTGTCTTGCATAGTTTTTCCTATAGTAGTTGGAAATTACATACAGTTTCTTGATTAAAATGATATAATTGATCATATCAGTTAAGGTTTACGCTATTTTCAATATTTCATATTTTGTAGCAAAATTACCAAAAAACAAATCTATAAATATTTTGTTTTCATCTTAAAAGAGAAAGAACATAATCATCAGCTTGGTGCAAGTAAAAATCTTTTTTATTTATTATGCAATAGGCTGATTTTTTTTCCCCCAGATGTTTGAAGACTCTAAAAATTCTGGAAAGACCATCAGAAAAGTGTTTTTGAAAGAGTTTTCTTTGTTTTTTTTCCCCAAAAAAGAATAAAGGGTGTTCAAGGTCTGACTGAAAAAGTTCCAAATAATAGCATCCCCCTTTGACCCTGTGCAAAGCTGTGTGACTTCAGTGTAATGGTAATGAATGAGAGGCACAAACTGGGGCTGAATCGAACCCAGCCTCCCGCTTCTCTTTGCCTCCGCATTTCACAAAGGCAGCTCCTGTGCTCTGTGGATCAGCTTGGATGGCTTGCATCAGTCATACCCCCACTGCCAAGCCGGCCCAACTTCTCATAAAATCCACACCATTCTGTATCATCGATTCGTTCCCTTCTAGAAATGGGGCCCATGTCACTTGTATTGTTTCTAGATTGAAAAGGAGTTGGCCAACATCTGCTGTAAATCAAAAACTCCCATTAACCAGAGGGATCTATCCTGCTACCAGAGACCACCTCTCTCTCTCTGTCTCTCTCTCTCTCCTGGTCCTGGGTCAAATCATTGTCTTGGTTCCATTTCGAGCATTTCTTTTTGCAACCCCCAGCAAACCAGACTCTCCATCACTGTCCCAACCATTAGAGGCAGGATCCTGGATTCTGAACACAACGATGTCAGGTACAACATTAAAACATTTAACCAAGTGGAGGGGCACCGTGAACCCACATGCTCACACTATCAGTCGGGTCAGGATGAGAAAATGGAGGCCACATAATGCACAATCACATACTGAGTGTCCTTAGACACTAAATGACACTGGAAAGGGGGGGAAATAAAGCCCACCAAGGCTCATTTGACCTATTTAACCTTTTTACATTGTCCTTACTTTAATTAAGTTTAAGGGTCAGTTCACCTAAACAAAATAACATATTTACCTCTAGTAAAATCTAGCGATGTGGATATTTTTGGTTTTATTTGATGGGATATTGAGATATCAGCGATTAATTAAGGATTGATGCTGGCTAAAACACAATATATTAGACTTCATCAAGGATATAATCTGTTCCTCTGTCTGTCTACACACATTCCCCAAAATATTGAACTATTGCTTTAAAATCTAAATTAAATTAAAATTAAAATCAGTTTGGCTCAATATCATCGGTAATAAATGAGAGAGTCTATTGAATTTCTGTTTTATGTGTAGAAATGCCTACAAATAGTGTATTCATCAACACAGTATAATACATGTTTATCTACAGTTTCATCCACCACATTTCAGCCTGTTTAATTTTGAGCCAGACTCCCACATCAGCAGCTCCCCTTGAGCTGCCCTTGACTTGAACACACAGAGCCTGAGGCACTAGGCTCAGGGCTGGGCTCCCCTCAGGCCCCCCTCCCCCAAGGACACTCTGCAGGTTGCCTGTCTGTCTGCCTGCAAAAAAAAAAAAAAAAAAACATGTCCAGATACTTCTATTGTTCTGTGCTCTGATCTTCATACAGGTTGCTAAAACAAAGCCCTCTTATTAATATTTATAGCCTCTCTGATGGGACGGGATCAATGGAGAGAGGAGAAAGAGGCGAGAGATTGTGCCTGAATAATCACCATCCATCTACTTCCAGTCCTCGCTCTCTCTTTTCTCCGTCTCTCTGAAGTGGAAGTGATGCTTTAGAGAGGAATTTGGTGTGTGAGCGAGAGATGGAAAATGGATGTGATAGGAGAAAAGAATGATCATATCCATGTTTGCATGTATGTTTGTTTTTGCGTTTGTGGTATACTGGCAGCTGGCTTGGCGGGGATGTTTTTTCTTTCTATTAATAGCTAAATAAAGTTATATAGCGCACACTACCTTCATATATGTAAGTATATGCTTCTGTACTGACATCTGTTTTAAAACCTAGGCGTATGTTGCCTGGTAATGTTGACTTTCATATGCCCTAACTTCTGCTTTCCCAGCTGAAGATGTGTGGGAGAGTGTTAAGAGTGGATTTGTAACAGACTCCTGGTGTCTTCATTGGCAGGCCCAGCATGGTGGATCTCCAAGATAAAAGTCTGACAGCTTGAGACAGTCTGCTCTGTGTCTTCAGCAGGTGGGCACGCTGCCCAGTGCTCAGTAAGCAAATTAGATGGGCAGTACACCCAACACTGCCCTTGACTGACAGTGGTCCTGCCGAGCAGTCTTTAACTGCACAAGGAAAAAGTTATTAATCAGACATGTTTGCTTCTTCGAGCTTTTTGTGGAGAGGAGGAGGAGGGTGATGAGAGGGGAGACCTGGCTGGGTGATGAATGCCTTCGCTTCTATGCTTTTCAAAAGTACAGTTTCTCCATGAGGAATGGAGCAGATTGTACATGGGCTGAGGGAAATTGCCTTTTCCTCTGACCTGCAGCCAAGGGTGAGAAAGTGAATGAAAAGTGATATGAGACTGTGTGCCTTCTGAGGCAATGAATACGGTGCAAATTAGAGGAAGAGGCCTTTCAATCTTGAGCGCTCTGGCTTTTCACCATACTTATCAGTCTAGATTGTTTTCTGTCTTTTGCTCTACAGTGCCATTCCTGCCTCTCTCATTTTTTTTTATCCTTTCTTTCCCTTTTCTTATATTTTTGTATCTTCTCCATCACTACTCCCCCCATACTGCAGCAGGGTTTTGTGGGTGTGCAGCTTGACAGGCTGAGCTTGGGGAGGTCAAGAGGGCAAGGGCAGGATTTGCAGATTGTGAGACAGAAAGCTGAGACAGCATGGCCTTCAGTGAGAACACAGTGTGCAGCAGGAATCGCGAGGCCATGCAGAGTCACAGAGAACCATGACCTTGAGCCGTGGGCAGGAAAAAAATTAACACAAATCCATCGAGTCTGGACATGAGCTCACAGGCCCCGGCGCTCTTTGGATGTGTGCTCTCATTGGCATATGGTGTTTTGCTCAAAATGGATTTGACAAAGCCCCTCGTGAATTATTGTGAAAGCCCAGGATATTGCAGCGCACCACTGAGAGATAAACAAATTAGTATTTTTATCATGTCGGCCTTTAAAAATATTCATGAATGCAGCATTTCATATGCAACAAAAGGTTTTATTATTAATTACCATTATAACAATTCAGTAGGTACTATAGTGCCTGTGTGTGTGTGTGTGTGTTTATGATTAATTTGATTACATGAAATCCGTAACATTTCGTTTTATCCTGCAGCTCTTTCACTGCACAATGTGTCCAACACAAAGCCTGTGGGACATGAATCTTTGAATCACATGTGAGTGGAATAACAACAGTTTACTTACTGTCTACCAGGAGACTCAGGATGCTTTAAAAACACATATGATCCAAACTGGTCCCATTGGATTGACACTAATACTAATTGTGTTCATATAACACGTGCATAATTTTATGACCCCTCACTAATATACAAAACTTTGCATAAGCTCGTTAAGGCAAAACCAAAAACCCTCCACTGAGCCTTTAAATTCTAGTAAAATACCAGGTATCACACTTAACAGATCAGAATAAATTGTGCACTAATACAGATAATGTAAAAGATATCTAAGAAGTTCTGTTATTTGTGCAGCCATAAATGTGACTATTTTATCTTAACTGCAGAATGAAGTGTGGTGTACTTTGTGCTGGAACATGCATGTAGCCTACACAACATATAATGTTGTCAGACAATGTGCAACATGCTTTCTGCTGTTTTACATAGCTGTGCAGCTTTTTAACAGGAACTGCTTATGTACGTAGTTAGTGCAAACTTTTTAAAGTATTAGATGTTATCTTTATCAAGAGGAACACCATCTGAATAAACCAAACAATGTAAAAAAAAAAGAAGTCATTTCAGCAACTTAAATTAATTCTATTTTCCCTACTCCAAAAAAACAAAATATACAGCTGAGTAAAACACACACCGATGTGAACAATAGATACACAAAGACACATAAAACACAAGGGACAAGCTGCATAGTAAAAATGAAAATCATAAAACATACAATAAACCATTTTTATTGGGAAATATCTAATATAACATTTTCTCCTTACATCAGCAATTGTTTTTATCTGGATAGTCAACACATCCTAAGGACTGATATAATGGATGTGTGGTTTGTTGGTGATTGTACTATTTTTTTCTCTTCTGGGAAGGGAGCAGAGGAGGGATTCTCCTTTTTTTAAACTGTACCTGCAAGTGTATAGCCCTTACAGCTGGTTGTTTTCCCCTTTGTTGCAGTTTACCATCTGTTGTGCAGTTTGCATCTCTTCTTTTTTTTTTTTTTTTTGCTTAGACAATGAATTTAACTAGCTTTTGCATCCACCTCTGTGTCATTAACTGTGTGAATTTAAAATAAATAATGTAAATAATGGAGCACTTGAGCTAAAATACTTATATACACCATCAGATTGATCAGCTTTTATACCTAACAGTGTACTGTCTGCATCCTCTTTTCTGGATTGCTGCTGACCTTCACAGGTGTTGGAAATCCCAATTAGAAAACTAGGTAACTCAGGCTGACCCTCACCAGCCACCATACACTGCAGTTAGCAGCTGCCAGATAGTGTGCACAGTGTGGGACTGCACGATTGCTCTAATTTCAGTACTTTCTCAGTTTTAATGGCACAATGCAACAAACAGTCTTGTTTAGATGTGATGTTTGTAAAAGTGCCTGTGTACATAAATCGAAGCACTTTTGCTTGATTGAGCAGATGATTTTCCCATCTTCAAAGGAGCCTGTGGAAAAACATGCGCCTACATTATCCTCCAAAAGTAAGTTGGTCTTCTGATTTCAGTCAAACTACTGCCTCTTTAACTATCTCCACATTCAGAAAAACTGACACACCTGTGCACGCCTATTTGCCTGTACATTGGTGAAGATTCTCATTCATCCAGGTGAGGTTATCTGAAAGCTAGGTCATGGTAACTGTCAATGAGTTGTTGTGATTCCCCTCTCTGGACCCCATCTGTGTGTGGCATGTGTCCAGACCTCTAATGTTTGCGTTGCAACATTACTCTGAAAATTTCTTCTGCAAGTATCTTGTGTTAAAATGTTTTCGAGTGAAAAATGAGAACGATCTCCAGCTCACCCCGAGTTATAGCTACTGTAAATGCTTATGATGTCTCTCACTCTCACACTAGATGCTATAACCCTCTACAGTAAATCCTCTGTACTTTCAAAGAAGCAGTTGGAGAGATCCATCTTTAAAATGTTAGACAGCTTTAGTCATGTAGCTTGATCACTTCATTTTTACTTCAGTGCCTGTTTATTAAGACAATATCTCAGTTTGATGATTTCTTTTTCCAGCATAACGATCAGGCTAAGTGACACTGTCTATTTCAATATATCTTATGTGGCAGCAGGCTCAGACTCTGGTATATGCAAAAAGATTCCCCATGGTATGTTTTAAACCAAGGGAGCAGATCCACACAGCCTGTGATTGCTCACTTATGGATGGGCCATACTGAGAATTTCTGCCATCATTAGTCATGAGTTTGAACTTATGGTGAACCACTGATAATGATGGATTCATTGTCTTACAGAGCAGCTTTCAGTCGTCATAGAACGAGTGTTTTTGCACTGGAGTTTTGTGCACGGCGTTTATTCTCTTCCTCTGTCATTTTCTAACTACACTGTAGCAGTGAGTTAGTGATGGACAGTCAGGCTGTCTGCTGGGCAACTGCTTCCCTGGGACATGTTGCTCATTTTCTGAATTACATATGAATATGTGCAGGGAAAGTGTGGAGGCTGATGATGATTTATGGTCAACTGGGAAGACGCAGCTGTGATTTTCTGGACTGTGCATGTGGTGTAGAAGAAAATTTATAAAAATGCAGCAGTTTCCCACTTTGCCTTTACGCTTCTGTGTATAATTATAACTCTAAACAGCTTTGTGATTTGTGTTGCTACCTTTATAATAATGTCTCTGTTTAAAAAAAAGAAAAAGAGACAACATTTAGTGCATGGACACACATAAAACCGCAACATTTCCACGCTGGTAGTTTCCACTCTGAGCTAAGCTAAATAAATGCTGTTGTTATGAGAGTTCCGTTGAGCTTCTCATCCAGCTCTCTGCAAGAAAGCAAATAAGCCTATTTCCAAAAATGCCAAACTGTATTACAGCAATAATGTAGTTTCAGTGTGATATTGATCCCTTGATCTCTGCTTATATCTAGAGGGGGGAGAAACACAACAAAGGAAATGGAGGATATTCCGCCGTGCTGACATATGTACAAATAATATTGCTCCAAGAAGCATTCCATACATCACAGAAATAAATTGTCTCATCAGTTGCTGAGATTTCCGACCATTCATCTGAATGAGTTATGGCGCCTTTTTAGAAGTGGATCCGTGCTACACCTCCACTTCACTTGTATATCTTAAACCTGCTGCGTTGTGCTTTTGGTTTTGCCTATCTGAGCGTGTAGTGCTGTGACACATCCAACACTGGGACGGTAGACATGAGGTTAAAGCAATTCACCATGGAATAAACTGGAGACTGCTTTGGCACTGGTGAAGAATGGGCAGAGACAACCATGGATACCAGATGGCAGTGAATCTGTAATTACAATTCTCTGGTGCAAAATGAGGCACTAGTGGAATGAAATCTTGCCACAGCTTCAAATACCCTGCTTGTAAAAGTCTTTGTTTACTTGGCAGAAGGTTTAGCAGTCATGCTAGATTCTTGTCATCAATGTCTGAGAAAAGACCATTTAACACACATTAGACTGCATGTGCAGTGTTGGTGTTAGTGTCCACCAGTGCCTTTGTGGAATGGTAATTACCAGTGTAATCAACAACCGAATGAAGATGGACAAAGACGATTGAACTGAATTTAAATAGGACAGACCCTTAATGGCTCCCAAATGGAGAGTGGGGTCTGTGCTCGCCCCACAGGGACTCACCTGTGAGTTAGCCTCCTTGCTTCTGTATGTGACAGGGTGGCATTGTGGCATTGCCTTCCCCTCCCCTGTGACCCCGAGTGTTCCCTCTTCCGTAGGAGGGTGCATAATTGTCTAATTAAACGGAGAGACAACAGCCCCAGCATACCTCATTAAAGACATCGCTCCATCAGCTCCTGCCTTTCTATTTCTTTTAAAAGACTCTCGTCATCCTGGCAGGAAAGGTCAGACGGAGAAGTGTTGGAGATGGTTGCCTACTTCTTTAGCTTTTCTGCTACAGAATCTAAATGAACCAGAACAAAGACTGATCAAATCTTCTTTTTTGAGCGCCTACACTGAACTTTGCTAATTTATTGGGTCAGCTTAATTTATAATATGACCCCTAAATGAACAACTAAATATGGCAACAACAGAAAAGCCAAAGAGAAAAGTAGCATTTCTGATAAAATGTAGTGTTTGCCATGATAACTTATGGAGCAGTAATGCTGGAAATGGTGTTAAGTGGTGTGCTGCTACCCTGCAAATAAAGTGAATGCACTGATCTTTTTTGTATTAATGAGGCATGCGCTGAATAATTTCAACAGATAAATGAGCCAGGTTTGAGTTGCTTATAAATGAGACTAGTTGAGCAAAAGGTTCCCAACTGACTTCTCTCAGTGCACAGAATATAGTGAAATAATTAACTCTGAGATTAAACCATATCTGATGCATTATAAAATAATTCAGGCACAAATGTATGTATGTGTATATTTTAACATTTTTCTTTACTTAGGGTAAAGTGCACTTCCTTCATGACAGCATTGACTGGAAGAAGGAGCCACCTAGAAGAGAAGAAACAGCATGTCTTCATGGTCGTGGTTGCAAATGTAACCCTGCCAATTTCCAAGCCACACTGATAAATCTTTCTATGTCCAACTGATGCTAAATGTAACCTTTCCAAGTCCAATTACTTATGAAGTCTACCAACTCTCTGCTTCCTTTCATTGCTTCCTCCCGTATACATATATCATAAATATTTGAGAGGACGGATGTCTGGGGTTAACATATGTCCCATCTGAAATGTCACTGGACCCTCTAGTTGCCAACATGCTGTTGACAGAGCACCAAAACACTTCATTTGGGATGCACGACTGTTGATTAATGTCCTGGCTTGACATGAACATGGCTGCCCTGAATATGTACTCTCTCTGGGCTGGATGCATAGTGGGCCCATAAAACTGTCATAAATATCAAATACTCCACCTGGCATCCAATCTACTCTTAATCTGCTCTATAGATTTTGTGTCGAGGTATAAAAGTAGTCACTTGAATTTTGCTTTTGGGTCTTTGGGGAGAGCAAATAATCTTATTAGTTGGAGTGACAACCTGAGACAGTGGACTGTGTTAACCACAGTTGAGTAGTCGTGCTTTATAAAGTGTGTCTGCTGTCTGGAGCGATGCTGCTGTAGTCAAAGACAATCTGAGACTGAGCAAGAATAATCACAATCGATCTCTGAGAGAGACATTTAGCTCAAGTTTGGCTGCACTTTCCTACTTGGATTTTGTTTCTATGGCAAATACTCAAACTTTCTACAATGAATTCTGCCATGACTGTGACCGCCATTAAATACCTTATTCAACTCTGTGACTTTTCTATGACTCCTGAACCTGTCAGGAAAATGTTAATTAGTAAATTGGTTAAATCAATAATAATCGTGGGATCCATAAACTCTTTGAAATATGAATAGTAAGTATCTTGTTACAGGCTGCAAACTAAATGACTAAGATTTAAGACTGACTTTATGTGAAGAATTTTGTTTATGTATTTTCCCCTGATGCTGATGGATTTTTTGAGAGTGTGTTTCAGAAGTTTGCTTCTTGGCAGCAGTAATGAGTTGGGAAATTGCTGCGCATATCATTATCTCATTAGATCAGCACACAGCAGTCATTTCAGGTGGACCAGCCATGAGCAGAGCACAGCGCTTGTTACCTGCCCAGTGCAAATATAAGCTTGTGTCAAGTAAACATTTACTTATAAGATTAAAGACATTGTCTCCTCTGTGTTTTACAGTATGTTTATCAAAAAAAATTAACCTGCAACCACTTTGATAATGTATTCTATTTTTAAGCAAAATGCCAATGAAGTTTCTGTTTTCAGTTTAAGAGTGATCTGATTTTCTCGGTTATTAATTGATAAGTTCTAACATTCAGGCAAGGACAGATTTATTTAAAACATACTGTTTGTTTTCAGCATGCACACCCAAATGAGGCAAATCTATAGGAGGTAGCTCAATTGAATTCCGTAAAACAAAAAGTATATCCCTTATACATGCCTAATACTCCGTCATGATCCCTTTAACCTTTCAACCTACCTCTGGACACAATGCAGATAGATGCATAAAGGCCAACAGAGGGAGCCCAATAGCTATTTGTACTCAAGCTGAGACATGCCAGAGGGGAACCACAACAGTTTGTTTACATGCAAAACAGTTTCATGAATTAATAAAGGTCAAGGGGGAGGTGGGAAACGGGGGGAGGTTGTAGTCTGAGACAGCTGTTGTCCATCACATTTTCAAGGTGCTTCAGCTTTCAGAGGCTTCCAGAGCTATAGGTACATGTCAGCTGGTTTGCATCAGTTCCAGAAAAAGAGACGAAGGATCTCAGGGGGCCAGAAGACTTTTCTATTACTACAGTCTTCAGTCTTCATAACCGCTGCAGCAGTGGTTACCCTATGATGCGTGTCTCAGACTGAAGTACACACTAGCGATAAGGTGTTCCTTTATACATCCACAAAAGATTCATGAGATTGTACGATCATTGTGACAGATGATGAGACTCAAATATTTTACATGGGGTGCAGGACTTCAAAGCAACTGCTTATATTTCACTGATATTGCAAAGTCTTTACAAAGAAAATATTTGATCTACCTGGTCAGGAATGATTGATGCACTTAATATATTTCATTATGTCAAGGATTTATATTTCTTTTGTAATGAATTACTGTGTTGATCCCGGCTCTGAGGCTGCACAGGTCTGCTGTTAAACTCCAGAATGTCTCAGGAATATTACTTCAATAAATATTTGATGAAAGAGGACCTTCTATCGATTCATTACACCGTGAGTAATATGTGTTTGTGTTCATTAGGCGGCTTCCCAGTATCCATGTTTAATATTCTTTGTTTACAGTTGAGGGTCACATATGGTGAGACATGAATATGGAGCAGGGAACCTCAGCTTGTCTGAGCTTTTCACAGATGCTCATCGTGTATTCTGCACACTCGTACTGTACCGTGATACGTGCGCGCGCGCGCACACACACATATATATGCAAACTCCCTTTTTCACATTAAAACAAAGTAGGTATGGTGACATGTAGACATTTCCACAATTGAATGAAATATTTAACTGTTGTTTGTCATTGCTTCCTGGTAAAGCAAAACCTCATTGTGTCTCTTACAGGATGTGAGCCTGGTTACAATCTCAGATACCACCTCCTGACTCATAAAATCAGCTTCTGGGGGAAAAATGGCAAAAAGCAACATGAAGGAGGTGTTGAACACAGGGGAGGTGAGTGTGTTTCTGTGTGTGCTTTTCTGCATCCCTGAGTGTCTGCATATTTGTGTGTACAGCTGTGGCTTGAAAGAGAAGAGAGGGGGTGGTTTGTACCAGAAGATGGTTTGGGATCTGCCCCCCAGCATTTGGCACAAAAGACCTATTCCTATTATGCATGCTGGTGGTATCTGTGGGAGGAGAAGGTTTGATACTGGGAGATTAGGTCAGGTCCTATTAATGAAACGCATGCAAAAGGTTTGCACAGTAACGTCTCCTCTCTACTTCTCGTTTTTATTTTGAAGTATTTCGTTTGCTCCCTGATATTACTTCATTATCAACACCGTCTCCTGTCATCGCATTTAAATGAATAGACGGACTCTCTCCATTTCATCAAATCAGTTGATTCACCTGAAACCATAACCTTCAACATTTGCATGAGTGAAAGTTAAAACTATCCAAGGACGTATAAAATTGATATTTAGTTAATTAGGACTCATATTCTGAAAAATAGCAGCAGTGCCAGGGAGGGACCCTGCTGGAGAAGAGCTGCTTCTTTGTTTATGTCCCTGTGCTTTGAGAGTAGCTGCGAGGCATGGCAAATGGAATTCACTCAGGTGATGGGTTTAGCATGAGCGGGTGAAGAGGGGGAGTTCTCTCCTCCCTGCTGACTCTCCCAGCCAGCTCTGGCATTAAGTCAGCTCAGCTCTGTACCAGACGACAGCCCGACAGCTGTTTCCTATGACTAGGGGAAAAACACATTGATTCACTTCCTCAGTTGGCCTCATTTGGGAAGAGATGGAGTGTGGCCAAAATACTCTCCACTGGCAAAGACATGGACAGTAGAAAAAGGTCAACAGTGGAGAGGGGAATGGAGCGTGCCTTCAAATGACATGACCAATATTTCAGCTGTAAGGGATTCTAACCTTTTTCCATTCAGTAATATGATGATGTTTGATGCTTTCCAGAAAGGTTTTCCAAATGCAGCATACAGTACATGACCTGAACTTTTAATTTATTAGCTAAACTCCAAGCAGCAACTGCACTGTGGCTGAAATGCCAAGCAAATTATGTTTTGCATTAACATAACGTGGGAATCTTGATTTAACGTATGATTTAATATCATTTAATCTGACAAGCTCATAATGGACATATCAGTAAACCGTTCACTGACTCACTTGTTCTGTTCGTTTTCAAATGTCAAATCCTACATCACTGCACTCTGACTACAACCTGTTTTCCCAGAAATTGTTTATATAGAACTAATGTAAAACAACAAATAAGTTTTGAAGGAAGAATTATGTTGACTGAACTGAGTTTTCTGTTAACTTAATGTAGAAATGCTGTTGATTCATTTATCTGGGAAGTTGTATA
>JAUBNQ010000005.1:6934502-6946174 GCA_032353495.1 Ctenopoma kingsleyae | reverse complement strand
GATTATCAATATTTAAGCAAAACCAGTTTTCCACAACTTTATCTAACTGCTTATTGACTAAAGCTTGGTTTGTGGTTTTGTGTCGGATCTATACATTGGCAACTCTTAACTGCTGTGGCCTGACATGCACCTCCCTGGAAATGTAACAACACATCATGACGATGCAGACCTCTACAACTGTGACCATACTGTGCCGAAGCTGTGGAACAGTTAAAATGGGACATGGCAAAGTGCAATTTTGTTTGGTTTGGTACTGGTTTGAATTGTGTATGAGAGACTGTTCTCTTTGGAGGAGTTTTTGACCTTGCTTCCTTTGAATCTTCGGAAACATCAATTGACATCTACAGTGTCTCTAATGGAGACACGACAAGACGAAGCACCCATGATACATCCACAACCAATGTGAACTGTTCTTTGAGGAATGTTGTCCTCTAGGTGGTCTCTTCCTCCACACAGAAATCAGGTGTCTTACCATGAATGAGATACTCTTCTTTCTTTGTAACAAAATGAAATCCAGGCTTTCATGGAGTCGATGGAAAATGGCTCCACCTTGGTGTCTGTGGCTGGGTGGCTACCTAATCTTGCATTCCTGACATGTGACTGAATTCCTAGAACCTACAGCTTCAGGGTAAAGATAAAAACATGTGCGATATTATCAGCACTGCAAAAGTCAATTGACATTCAGCAGGTGAAAAATAAAAGATTTCACCCCAGTTATACAGATATTGACCATGCAGGCGCAGCTGAATTTTTTGGATGTGACTTCCTGTCTGAACTATGCCAAGAATTTGGAGGCAGATTCAGTGACTTTGAGAAACTTGAGCCCAGTTTGAGTTTTATTGCCAACACCTCCATGCATATCTTCATACTGTAGGTGGCAGGTGGCTGAACTGTTCAGTGTTAGTCCTATGGAGATGGAAGGTAAAAATCTTTTCTGGAACATATTAAATGAATTTGAATAAATATAACTAGTAATACAAGACACAAATGGCTCTCAGCCATTTCCATTTTGTCAAATTAGCTCTCACAGGAAATAAGCCTGGAGATGCCTATAAGTGGATTTGTAATTGGGGGGGCCGTAGCGTGTTATGAAATTTCAATAAATATATTTACTCTTAATAGGTAATGTCAAGATTCCTCTAAGCAATGAGCAGTAAATAATCTAAAGTTTATTTTCTAAAACAAGTTGAACGAAAGCTTTGTTTATGGGATTCTGTATTTCATCTGCCTTCTGTAAAGATTAGTCAAAGGCAGAATATGCATTTTCATATATCCTGTAGGTTATGTGGCAATTAAAACAAACAGCTTAAAGAGGCACATAATTAGCACATCAATTAATGTATATAAATAAATTGGTAATTAACTTTTAAGAGTTGTCACATTGATGTGAGAATTGTCGATAACTAGTACTCTAAGTTGGGGCCATTTATATCTTGTTTTTTTTTTTTCCTTCAATGCAACAAATAGCATTTATTGTACTAGGATCAAATGGAAATGGAGAACAGCTTTACGACTACTGTGTTTCAGGCACATATGTTGTGTCCTTGCATCCAGACATTAGTATTTACCCTGCTGTCCATGGTATTGATTTGTGGAGTGAAGTCTCATGCTGACAGTCAGCTTCCTTCTGTAAGTGCTGTAAAGGCTTTTGAAAAACCTCAGTGCTTATAGTGCCAGTTCAATACCTTAATGAAATCTAATAATCTAATACAAGTTAAATGAAAACTCACAGTAAGGATTCAATAGATATTTAATATTTATAGAGCTATTTTATTTTCATTTAAAGGGAAATTTGTTTTTCAGTTTGTACATGCTGCTTAACGTGCCGTAAAAGTAGTGTTTAGTTTAGTATTTTGGAAGTGAGGATAAAAGTGTATACAGAAAGTGTTTGATTTCTCTGTAGCTGTAGAGTCCATCTGCTGTAGAAATATTATCTTCTGGTGAGGATACAACAATCAAATCAAAAGAAAAGCTTGTATCGTGTCATGCAGTTTTTAATTGCTGGTATAAAAGATCTCTGCTGTACAATCAATAGTTCTCTTGTGCTGCTTCAAACATTGATCCTCTCCTTTGAGATTTAATTAGATCCTGAATATGCTCAGCGTAACATGAATATTGTGGTATAGCTATCGAACAGCAGGATTATCTATTATGCATTTGTCCAGGGATCAATTATGAATGTTGTAATTTGCTATTGATATAATTGATTCATTTGTCCAATTATAGTGGAGACAGTCGTCAGCCCTTTTTACTCTGCTGTGGTCCATCAGTGGGGCATGTCAGAAGGAACAACAAGCAGACACTATTCTGTCTACTGCTGACCGGGCTCAGATGTCATCTATGTTCTCTACTGATTATACTTATCTTCCAGTTAGTTACTTGTGTAGATGTTTTTATTAGTTTTATATGTACTGTCCTCAAAATATTACTCTTTGATTTCTCACTATTCACTTTAGTTTAGTTCAAGTCTGTCTTGAAACAAGGGGCCCATATGGCGAGGTCATCAAATTCTTTTTGGTAACTATCGTTCTTTCTGTATTGCAAAGTAATCGCTGTTTAACTTAGTTAAAAGGTTTCAACTTCTAATAGCAACTAGCATAGTATTTAATGACATGTCTTAGAACATGGAAGTAAGCTGCAGGGACACACTTCATTTTCTTCAGAAAGACCAACGACAGAAAGGCTGAATGCAACAATGCAATGCAACAGAGCCTTGCCCGAATTTCTTGACTTCTACTACACTACACTGCCCATGTTAAGGGGCAGCATGGTGGTGTAGTGGTTAACACAGTGGTTGCTGCACAGTAAAAAGGACCCGGGATCAAATACACAGGTCAGCCGGATGATTTTCTGTGTGAAGTTAGCATGTTCTCCCTGTGTCTGAGTGTCGACTTCCTCCTACCATCCAAAGACATGCATGTTAGGTTAATTAAGTGGTGACCCTAAATTGCCCAGAGGTGTAAATGTGTGTCTGTCTCTATATGTCAGCCCTGTGATAGACTGGTGCCCTGTCCAGGGGTACAGGTGTACCCCGCCTCTTGCCCAGTGACAGCTAGGATAGGCACCCCTGTGACCCTTAAAGTAAAGGACAAGCAGTTAGGATAACGGATGAATGGATGTTATAATAAAATTACACAGTTTTATCACTGCCTAACATTGGCTTGTTTGATAAAATTACTGTAAGTTTTGGAGGATAACCAGCTTAGCGAGATGGCGTAGTGGTTAAGTGGCATATTGGCCTTGTCTGTCTGATGACCTTTTGCAGCTATTCTGACTGACAAGGTTATAAATCATGTGTATAATATATTGATTCTGCTCATACCTATCATCTAAAACATTCTGGACTTGATTCAGCAATCTCCCGTCATCAGCATCTATCACCCAGCACCCACAGAGTCACTCTAGTGTCACGTGTCTTTGCTCATACTGTACACATACAGTGTGGCTGGTTAATCAATTAACTCAATTAATATGTATCAGAAATTATTTGGGGGTAGAAACTGCATGTGTGGTTACATCGTTACACTAATTAACAATACTTCAGTGCCAACAAAAAATTAAAAAAATAACATAATTTAAATTTGAAATGAGTTGCCACCAGAGGACAGTAAAATTCAGTTTGAATTTACTAGTTTAATTATATCTATTCAAACTACTCTCCCAACACTGCCAGAAAACCAGCGTCTTGGTCTCCCACGGCTAATTAAATCAGACTGAAGGGAAAACAATGGAAAATTACAAAGAAATAAAAGAAAAACTGAATAAATTAAATGGGACATGGCAGATGAACTTCAGGTACTTTCATTACCTGCTCAGTGGTCACATTAATCACAATCAAATAACAGGTTTATTTTAAACTTAACAACAAACTATATTCTTCAGGACTTATGTGAATTTTATTTTATGGTTGAATGGACACTTTCTGACAAATTAAATGCTTTAAAATTGAGTCTATGAGGTTATTGTTGGTGTAGAAATCTGGACCTCTTACATCTCTTGTAAAACATCTTGCCGAACATGATCTAATTAGCTCATTTACTTGCAAAGTTTATATTTCTTTTGATAAAGTAGACGTGTCTGTGCACCGACAGCTGCTCACTGCACAATAAAAGGCTCGCTCTGCTCCGGGTACATCTGCGACTTCACAACGTAAGCTACATAAATAGATGCACTGGTGCACTGTGGTTCACTGTTCTGCAGAGCTGAAAACTTTCAAACATGTCCTGTTTGATGAACTGGTTTCACAGAAAGAAAACACCCACAACATCTTTCCTGCCGTGAGTGTTAATTTTACATCCGCTTTGATTTACTGCTGTTCCCAGTGTGTTACTTTTTTGGTTAGTGTAGTCTATAAACACAGCTCAATCAAGCTTGTTATCTCTTACCTTTTTCTTCTGTTTGCTTCACTGCTGTTTTTCAACAACACTTTTCTCCACAGTCACACATTTGAGGAGATTAACACCTGGTAGCTTTCCAGTCTTCCACCAGCAGCTCAGCACAAGAGAGATTTCCTATTAAAGGATTTCCAGAGGTAAAGGAGGTAAAGTGTTCATCCACTTAGTCCTGGTCAGTGAGTTAAAACATAGAAGTTTAAAATAAAAAACTTAATGAAGTCAATGTCACCTTTTTGAAGAAAATGTTACCCAGTGATCATTGGTTGTAACTTAGTCACTTTAGGTTTCAGTCTGAAAGCATCCTTAAAGCCACAGTATATAATATTTTTCTAATATTTTCAGTGGAAATATATAATATTAATGTAGAGAGATGCTGTCGAACCAACACTTACAGCTCACTGTTAGTTTCTGCATGTTGTTGCTGTTTCCTGCAGTGAAAGGTAATTGAAATGATGTTTCTAACTAAAGCAAAGACGGCAGAATTGTTGTTGTTGTCGTTGTTGTGTGGCACCTCGCTGTTCATGGGAATCAGCCATTTCAAAACCTGAAGGCAGATAGTGAATATGCATTTGATTTTGAAGCACAAGGGTGCTGAGTGAGGTGACCACCAATCATTTCTGTTTCGACAGACTTTTTTATCTAAAGTTGTTTTTATTAATTTCACATGACAGATTTGTGCCTGTACTATTTTTTTTCTTCTAATTTTCCTTTTGCTTGTTGCTGGTTTGAAATGAGTTTTACTCATTTGGAACAAGACGAAGTCACATACTTGTTGGTCTTGTAAATTGCCTATATGTTAAAGCAACCATACTCACACCATCCTGATGAAGCAGGTTAGTTAGGTTTGAGAGTTAAACCCAAATAAATTAAATGTAACAATATTTTCCATTGTATGTAGGCAGTTATTTTATAAATTACTAATTTATATATCTGGGGGGAATGACCTACAAATAGATTTGTGCACTCACATTTTATTAAACAACAGTTCTTCAACTCTCACGGCTCATAAAATAAGCCTCGGGGTGACAGGATAAGCTGTACAACAAATAACACTTTTTCAAATTATTCTTACTTTTGTTTTCTTAAATGCTGGATACTTTCACTTCAAGGCATTACAAATAATTAAAATAAAACATCCGCTATATAACGTTGCTTTAACTGCACAAAGCTCAGACGCAGATGCAACCTGTAACGAAAAGTAATGAGAAGGCATCGCTTCAGTATGAAAGGTCACACGCCAGAAAGGTTGGGACCCACCGACTTGGACAACGCTGTCTCAAAATGTGGAGGATGATTAGGTGTTTGCCGTTCAACTGCAGCTCAGTCCACGTAACAAAACAAAACTTGTGTATCTATTTGTGGGTGTCCAGCAAACTGTAAACACATTGCAGACACTTGATGGGTATTTTATGTTTCCGCAAACACTTCCTCTGACAGTAATTGCACATGAAATTCCATTACTATTATCACTGGATTGATCACATCTGAGTCACTTTGGCTTTAGAGAGTCTGCACAATTGCTGTAATTTCAGCTGTTGAGAATCCATCTTTCTTAAGCCTTCCCTCTTGTTGAGTTGCACTTTATGTGCTGGATTGGTGCTTATGTTGGTGAGTGCTTTGCAGGCTGGCGTGCGCACAAAGCCCCCAACAGAGTCTTTGATGTGTGCCTCAGCGGATCAAAGATGTTAGAGCATGGACCTGCCAGGTGCACCGCTCTTTCATCTCACTTGCTTATCTGTCTGCTGCTTCCCATTCTCGGTAAAGGGACAGAACAATGTGCCCCATTCAGGTACACACTATAATTCACACCAATAAGATTTTAGACACTCCATTCAGGACGCACTAAATGATTTAAACGTTTATGTCGTACAGAGTTTTCATACTTATCACTGTGCTTTCTTGCTTATCATTTTAAAAACCACAAGAGTAACAAGTCCATAGATATTATATGAGAGTCTTAATAGTTTGACCTCAGAGGAGAAAAGAAGAGACTGAGATTTCTTGAAACTCATAAATATTTGAATGTCTGTCACTGCTTTTGATTGCTTGCTATTTTCCGCAAGTTCAAATGTTTGGCTGTTGTAGCATTTACTTGCAGCCAGAATCCCCTCAGACTGTCCAGAAAACGGTCACATCCAAGTTTCAACTCCATTAGTATTTAACATTTTTCTTATCATAACCAGTGGCTTTTGATGCTCCCATTAACTTTCTTCATTCAGATAAAATCTGACCACGCCTTCTTTTCCTCGTTTCCTTTCCAAACACAGGAACTCCCGAATGACACCTTCAAAAGGTTCCATAGAGAATTTCTACATTATTGATTACAAATGGGATAATAAAAGCCAACATCATTTCATAGGCTCTGGGGTGAAGATAACTTGTCTCTATTTACATATGATGTTGAGGTTCATCTCATTGTATGTGTCTGCTTGTCTCAACGCCCCTGTCCTACATACATGACTTATAGATCATGCATAGATCATGGATGCCTGGTTGCTTGAGTTTAGATCACTGATGCTTTGATCTCAGTGTAAGCGGATAACGTCCCCATGCATAATCAGAGTATTGATTTATTTATTTTTTCCCCCCACTTCTTCTTGGCAAATCGATCTGGAAACTAATTGTGCCCTTTTCTCTCTCAGTAGCATCCTACTGTGGAATCATTTCTCCTTTTCCAAACTACCAGTCTTGTTAAAGAGAATATAAGCAGTCTAACAATTTAGCAGGCAAAAGAGGCAGTTTAAATGGCAATTAACGTCACACTTTCCAGTATAAATGTGCCTGCCTGGAGTTGTGGCTATTGTAATTGTGTAAATAAACATTAGTGGATTTTGCATTTACTTCAAGAAAAATGAACAGGACAGTCTGCATCTAAGTGCACAATCAGTTTTCTGAAGTCTCTGGGCTTTGTTGTAGTCTGTTCCATATGCTGGAGTTACTAGGTAATCCAGTTGGAGACGGAAATAGTATTATATCTTGATAAGCCATTATGTTCCATGCTAGAAATCTGCTTTGCAAATCTACCATAATGTCCCTAAGAACACAATGTTAAACCATTACAAACCATCCTCGTTGAAAACATAGAACAATGTGCTGATATACCACATTTTATGCTTTGCTTACGTTTAGGTTATGGTTATGGTTGGGTCATCATTTTAGTATGTATTAAAATTACTACTTTATTAAGATTAGGGTAGTTTTGCCGTTATAGGTACAATAATAACCAGATGGTTAAACCTCAAATACACAATTACAAATCTTTTAAGTTTGTATGACAAACTTGTTAGCAGTTTCTCATTAGTACATCTAGCTGATACAAAGCAACATCATCATTCATCTGACGCTGCATTCGTAGTAGTGAATATATAATATAATGCCAGAATACTGAGAGTGGGACAAAGCAATAATGTGTTGGGCCAGAAACCAACAAAAAAAAAAGCTCTGCAGAGCATGGACAACTGCAGAGTCCAGAAATAATTATGTGTGGGTTTGGCACTGTGCGAGAACACTTTCAAATCAAGTAGTAGCAATGTGATATTCTATAAATAGAAAACTGATTATAGAAAATACACGTTTACATGAAAGATTGTTGTCACAATTTCTGTCCTTAGGGGGATTTGTTTTTTATAAGCATAAGTTGTTTTCAGGAATTTCCATGGACAACTAATCTTGATGCTTTTCTTTGAAGTACAGTCTCCAGAAATCATTAAAAGCTTTGGAATCATATCACTGAACCAAACCTGATAGGGTTAAAGAAAATATGCATCAATGACAATGATTGATAGCAGCCTTATGTGTAAGAAATCTCAATAATACAAAAAAAATGACAAGAAAATGAGGTGTTTTGATAGCCATTTGTTTCTAGGGACAGGCTGGCTGTTGTGTCCCATCACTGCCCATGAAGCCTCTTCACCTTGAACAAACAGATCCAGAGCTCATTTCACCACAGCAGAGAGTGATGGAGAGGGGCCTGTCTGTATTTTGTCAGGCCTTTGATGGAATCATTGACTGTGAGACATATCAGGGTGGAGTGTAGAGATAGAGACTCGGAGCTCAGAGGAGAACAAAGAAGACCCATTGTCGCTCGACGTACACAATACCTCACCGCGTTGACCACTTTGATCACAGCTACAGAGGACTGAATCATGAAGAATCATCTAAATTATCTCACATGAAATAGTGATGCATATATAAACAGATTCATGGATGATTACACAACTGCTTGAACGCATGAGTCTTTGAAGTTGTGGAAATGAAACCGCACATATCTGAGTAATGCGTAGCTTGTCACATTTGCGCCACGCCGCTTGCCTTATATTATGCTAACAAGCGATAACATGAACCAACCCTAGCGAGCTACCTGGCTGGCTAACATAAAACTAGTCAGCTGTGTGAAAGCAGCTAATGTTGGTTTATCTGATATTGCAATGTAGCATGGTCATTAGCTTCTTAAGTACCTAAGGGAACATTATTGAATTCAGGTACACGTGACACCTAAAATCTAAGTGGGGGAGAAGGGGTTGCCCTTAGTGCAACAGCCCCACAAAATGTCCTTATAAACGTGAACAAAACACTGAAAGTTTACAGCCAGAAATCAGATGTCCAGAGTTACAAATGACTATCAAGCTGAGGTCCTACAAAGAGATTACTAGTCACATTCTTTTTTTATTTAAACTTTATCTTTATTTGTTTTATGTGAACAAAGGGACATCACAGCTCAGCAAACAGGATCATCTTAAAATATATTTCTTTCAAAGACAAAGATGTCACTATGAGTTGCAGTACAGTTTGGCATTGCAAGACATTAGGTTGCTAGTCAGGTTCTTGAAAATCAGACGCATACAATATTCAGTAAATGCTTTAACACTTAAAGATACAGCTGCAAACATGGAAATGAGTGAGTAAATTCACTTTTTGTTTCAAATGATGGTATACTGAACTGATGTAAATATTCAGTGCAGTCTTGCCAGCCTGTCTCCTAAAAATTAAATTTCTCTCCAACTAAACTGAAAAAGCAAATGTCTGGATTATGTTCAATGGCAATGAATCTATTGAGTGAGTAAAGGGCAACATTTATAAATGGGAACAGAGATGTTTGGGGTGAATGGAGAATGCTGAAAGTGCACGACCACAGAGACAGTTTGACTTTCCGTAAATATGTAAATTAACAACATGTTCACATTACGTTAATTAGAAAATGCAATCTGGTTATGATATTGTTTTCTTCTATAAGTGTAATTTCTAGGCATTAGGGTTGCTGTCAAATGTGAAAGCCTAAGGGCCAGTGGCGGCCCGTCAATAGAGGACGCTCAGGCGTCGCCTCACCTGTCTCACATGGAGAAGAAGAAGAATCAAATAAAATTATTTTAGACTTTAGATTTTTAACATTACAATTTAAATAAATGATCTATATATTATACAGACCGTGAGTACTGTGTATAATCTCCATTCAAATGTAGTTTAAAAATGTTCGGTTGTGTGATGTATTTCCTGTTCCTTTGGTTCTTTTATCACTGATAATGATAATTCAGATGCTAAAAACTAAACCGTTCCAGAGAAGAACCCCACAGGAAAAGATGAAAGATTCTAGACCTCACCAGCCGGACATCAAAATGAAATAACTAACACAAGACAGAAGGAGAAATTACACTCGGTCTTTCTCCAGAAACTGGTCTGAGAAGAAGTCCTGGCTATAATGATGGGTTGTTGGCGAACGAGCCGGCTCTAAGAGCTGAAGCTTTGTAGAGAGCCGGAAGAGCCGATTCCTGTCCAGAAGAGCCAAATCTTCAACTGCTCTGCTGAGAATCCATGAAGGCAGGGGTGGGACTTTATTTTGATGGGCACACTATGCAGCCAATCACATGCAAAGTCAGACTAGGATCATACCATTATGTGAAATGGAAGGAAGGGAAGGAAGGGGGGCAGATGCTCTGAAGACTGTGTAGTGGTATAGGCCAGGTACACTGAGCAACGGAGAGACTTAAATACAAGGTGCATTGGGAAAAATTGAATAAATTAGCAAAATTTCTGAATTCCAACCTGAAGTAAAGACATGTTATGACTCCATACTGTATATGGAGTCATAATGTTAAGACTTTGGCCTTTATTTATTTGATTGGTTTACTGTTGTTGTTCAGTTGTTCAGTTAAAGGTTTGATTAAAATGTTAAATAGTAACTAACTTTTATTTCTCTCAAATCATGTTGTTCGAGAGAGTTTTTATCCCCATTTTAATTCTTGGAATAATACTTGCGCAACTCCGTAAGACCGGAGCGCAGCAGCTGCATCACCATGGAGCCAGCTTTGTTTACTCGCGGGATCATCTGATCGCACTGACGCACGACATTAAGGATATAACTTTGGCAAGAACTTTAAACATCCCCGATGAGATAAGGAGGAGAACAGCGAGGGGACGTAGAGGTGGCAGAAAACGGCGAGGAGGGAATAAAGAACGGAGACGAGAGATGGGCATGGAGAAGGTGAGAAGATTTAAGCCCCATCTCCCATCTCTGATTATGGGCAACATGAGGTGTCTGGACAATAAGATGGACGAACTGACAGCTCTGGTAAAGATGCAGAACATCTTTACAGAGGGTAGCCTCATATGTTTCACTGAAACATGGCTTCACGAAAGAATTCCAGACTCCAGTGTGAACATTGATGGTTTCAGCTCTGTGCGGGCGGACCACAGGTGGTGCCATCCTAATAACTTTTCTGTGAGGGAGCGTGTCTGTACCCCTATTCTATTGAACTGTTGGCTGTGGGACTGCGTCCAGATTATCTGCCCAGAGAGTTTTCTCACGTAATATTAATTGCCGTCTACATTCATCCATCTGCTAACGCCACTGCTGCATGTGACGTCATACAGACGGTCACCTCCACCCTACAAACCAGACATCCTGACGCGCTCTGTATTATCTCCAGGGACTTTAATCATATCAACCTCCATAAAACACTTCCCACATTTACCCAGAATGTGAACTGTCCCACCAGGGGGAGAAGACACTGGACCTAATGTATTCTAATGTAAAAGAAGCATACAGCTCCACTGCCCTCCTGCCTCT
Organism: Ctenopoma kingsleyae; assembly: GCA_032353495.1. Classification (NCBI taxonomy): domain Eukaryota; kingdom Metazoa; phylum Chordata; class Actinopteri; order Anabantiformes; family Anabantidae; genus Ctenopoma; species Ctenopoma kingsleyae. The sequence continues at coordinate 6,934,717 of JAUBNQ010000005.1, read as the reverse complement.
GGGCAAGTCAGATCACAATCTGGTCCACCTCCTTCCTCAGTACACACCTTTGGTTCAGAGGCAGCCTGTCACTGTGAAAACAGTAAAAAAGTGGACAGGAGGGCTAATGAAGCCCTGCAGGCATGCTTTGAAGTTACAGACATTGATGGACTGACAGACTGCATCACAGATTACATTAATTTCTGTGTAGACACCCATGTACCCACAAAAACTAT
>JAUBNQ010000005.1:6900714-6913058 GCA_032353495.1 Ctenopoma kingsleyae | reverse complement strand
ACAGCAGTATTTACTTTACACAGTAGCAGTTCAATATTTCTTGTATATCTCCACTTAAATATTAATTTGTGTGCATGCGTCAACCGGCATGCAGTCTTCTCAGTTGCTCCGTCTTTTCTCATACATTTTAACTTTTTTCTTTGTTTTTCTTTTTTCTTTTATTTGTGCTTGATTTGTTCTCTGTGTTTAGCTTGTGGCCTCTCAATCTTGTGGGTTGAGTTTTTTCACTGTTATGGCCGTGCAAATGTTACCCTCATTGAGGCTTGGGACCGCTGCGGCGCAGCATCTCCGTACTTTTTTTACTCAAGGGATCAGGTGATCCCCCTGAATCCGGCTGGCTTGTCGGCCACACATACGGACATACAAGCTGAAATCTGGAGAAAAACACACCGTGGATTCTGTCTCTAAATGGTCCCGTAATGTTTACTGTTCACCTCTGATCTCTGTATCACGTTCTGAGGAGTTCTGCCCCGATGCGCGCACACACTCAGACACACAAACAGAGCGCACGTCGCAAAATCTGTCAAAAAAGCGTTTTTTAAACACAGTTGTTAATTTGACTGCTGTCATGGTGTTGTTTGGGTGATTTGCTGCATCAGTTAGGTTGCAGAACGCTGCAGCAGTATTAGGCCCACCCTCAAATGCTCTCATTGGTTAAGACGCTTCTTGATGCCAATCCAAAGCCAGTACTCATCAATGTCCCGCCCCTCCTGTGATCCATCGTTTGTCTGTATGTGTATTCAGACCCAGTGAGCAACGGACTTTCATAATCATAATAATAATGCTTTAACGCGCAATAAAATAATTATCGGCGTTAATGCGATAACGCATTAACGTGCCCAGCCCTACTTATAATTCAACATAATTCTTAAAAGAAAAACGAGTGTGCACAATTAGGCAACAGGTTAACAAATTGTTTCCCAAATGTCCATTATAAACTAATAAGAAACAAATGTGTGAACAAATATTACATTTGGATTAATATAATCACTTATTAACAATGAACAAATAACATTTTTTACCCATTCTGAGACATAGCTTTCTTTCAGTTACTTGCTCGAGATTTATATCTGTGGACTTTTCCTGGACAATTTTAGCTGTAGCTGCTGTTCAGAGATTTATCTTGTTTACCTGACTGTAAACTTCACTTTGAGGAGGTCCCACTCAAATGGGTCTAAATCAACACTGAACAATGGTGAACAAAGGGGTCGAAGTCATTGTTTAATCACCTTTGAAGAGGACATTGCATCTTGTGCTTCTACAGATTCCAGGAAGGTTGCAGTGTTGTAGGCTGAAGGGTCAAATTGTTGATGTGTGTCCGTATGTGATGATTATGTGTCAACATTAGCTATTTCAATAGAAATATCCTTCTAAAAGATATTTTTAAATTGTTGTCTTCTCGGTGTCTTTTAGATTTTCTTTTTTTTTTGCATCAAAGCAGCCTAAAAACTGTGCACACTAGAATATAAGGAATATGTCAATTAAGCTACACCCTCTTTCAATCACACAATAAGATCACCAGGAAATTATTTTACATGGATTTTGAGATTGAGAGGTTTAAGAAAAAAACCATTGTATACCTATCTGTGAAGCTCAAGATACTATTGTCAAATATAACTCAATAGGCTTTTACAGTACTTTGCAATATCTCGAATCATTAAGTTTTACACAAAATCAGTCTAAAATGCCAACACACTGAACAAAGCACAGCTGATGCTGTTGTTTCAGGTAAGTAAATGGTCAAACACATCAACGTATGAACAGGAAAAAATTCATCAGAATATCAAAGATAAAGTCAACATTTCAAACTTGGAGACGTTAATAAATATTTTTTTAATTCCCATGATTATTTTTTCCCACACAGCGTTAGATTGACACTAGTAATGTTATAGTATTATAACATTATGAACTACACATCCAGTCCAAAACAACAGAGATCCTTTACCAGAATAACAAAACCAATGTTTACCACTGACTACATGACTTTTATAGCTGCACTCATGGAAAAAAAAATACCCCGAAGTAAATCATTAGGTCAACTCAAGTTCTTCTCAAAGACAGATTCTGTGATTGATGGGAGTAATGTGTTGTTATGGTCATATTCTGCATCCAATTAGCACTGATCTATTGTTGCTGTGTGGTGTTTTAATGACGCAGTAGGCGGGAGATGATTGGCCCTAATATCATTTGTCTCCCTAATCATGTGTTTATCACAGTGAGGTCTGTGGAGGGTCTCTAGTGAGCCATGTATAAACCTTGCACTGCTCTTTGTCCTGGATGAACCTACAGCACCCAGTCGAAAGGAAAGTCATCATTAACATGCAGAGAGGTTCGGGGTATCCAACTGCAGGGGTAGAAAGCCCAACATGAATCATCATTAAAAGATGACATGGCACGGGGTCAAGGCTACTGGTTAGTACTGAGGTGGTTATAGTGTAGGCTGGGTGGACTGACGGCTGTAAAACTGGCACCATGCGGTGCAGCAGAGATAAACTATTCTTCAGTTCTTGGGGCCTCACTTTTGTGATATTGAACCACTCCATTCACTGTTAATTGCCTCAGTGTAAGGTTAATTGGTTTGTATTGGAGCCAGGAAATCCAATTATCTTGGTTGTTATTCTATCTCCATTTACTCATTGATCCCCTTGTTTTGATCACAAAATAATAGTTTCTACAAATAAGATCAAGAAAGACACAGAGTCATTGGCAGCTGTATTACTTGGTGAAGACAGCCCTTAACACTGTAAAAGTTAAACATTTTGTTGCTTTACCACCTCCATTTAAATTCTCTCTTAATGTGTTTAAATCTCAGACAAAGACCGATTCAAGACTATTAAAAGTTCTAACTAAAGAAAAAGAATTGGCTGCAAAGTGCTAGAGAAACAGAGGGAGACTGGCTGGCATGGGAGTGAATTCTCTGAACTGTAAACTTCTTCACCTCTTCAGCGTGATCCTGCTTTTCTTTCTTTGCAGAAGATTTGGCCTCCTGGCGATGCCTGAGAAATAGTATATCTGAAGGATATAATGTGGCTCTAATTCCGACTCCTCAGTCAAACTTGACTCGTAGAGCAAAAGTAGCGTGAATGTAATCAAAGGAATTACATGAATTGCAGTCCACTGAGCACAAATTGCTTTCCTCTTGGTTTTTGTCATCGTGATGGACAAAATGATGGCTCACCAAGAAAAATCAGTCAAAAGCTTTTCTGTACCCTGACATTTTTTACAGAAAGCATCTGCACTAAAACTGGGTGTTTTTAAGCAATTTGAAGAAGGTGGACGTTTGGAATGAGATGTCTATATATATAAAAACACAGGCATCACAGAGGCCATGACAGATGAGTCCACATGAAGAACAAAGGCTATATGAACTGATGGATGGAGAGACGAGTGGACGGATAGATGAATGGAGGAGCAGAGAAAAGTAGACAGGAATGATAAATGGGCAGAAGATGAATGGTGTAGCCTTTTACATACAAAGAATACCTGACGATCAAACCTTTGAGGTGACAGCAAAATCTTTTCAAAGATACTGGGTCAGTGTTGCAACATACGGACGCCTGTAATTCCAGTATGGTAATGTCTCAGGGTGGATTATTGCACTGTTTGAAGGATTTTATTGTTGCTAATGTTCAGTGGTTTTCTGGTCCACTGCAGAGGGGCCAGGACGGGTGTGGGGGAAATGTCAATGACGATTAGCATAAGAAGAGGGAAGGGCAGGTCACTCGATGCATATTCCACAGCCCATTGGTTCAAGAGTATTAATAATAAAACAACACAATGAGGGGCTCGCTTAGTAGTTCACTGCAGATCCATTACAAGTCTATTGTATTTTCTTGTGTATGGGTGAAATATTTATCTAGCACACACTGCTGTGCTCCATTTAAGGATTTGTTCCGTGTCTATTTATGCCTCTCAGCATCTCTTTCTGTATTTAAGAGTTCAAACCACTGACCTCAAGAAGATGCTGAAAGTATTCAGAAACAGATCTCCCTTCCTATTAACATTATCCTTCCCCTTATTATCCATCCCCCACTCCTTCTTCACCGTCTCCCCCATCTCTGACTGCAGTGTTGTCGCAGTGAGTCTGTGTGTAGGAGAGGCATGTATGTGCATACTAACACGGGCTGCGCTGCGATTTCCCCCTATGCCAACACAGAGCGCCTGCTGCCTGCGCTCCAGAATCTTATAAATAAGGGAATAAGCATTGAGCTGTTATTAAAGTTGATGGAGACAGATGGCTGCTGTTGTTTACAAGTTTAACCAAATCACCAGCCGATCAGCTGTGACACCCCATGGAAAGTTGAAAGGCTGAAAAAGGAGGGAAAGCAGAGAATAATAGAGGTGGTAAACTGATAGCTGCAAACTATCTGTAGCAAATAATTGTTGAGATAATTCATCACTGCCTCTGTTACATCAAGGGTCCACAGTTATTAGTATCAACATATCTCAGAGATTAATGTACCATTCAAATCTAGCTTTACCTAACAGTCTATCTCAGCTCACATACGGTACGTGAGGTCAGTTTTTTTGTCTCTTAAGTCACTCAAGGATTGTATCGGAGACAAAAGCATACGTCTTCTTAGTGTGACACGTGACACTTATAGATCGGAAGTAATTTAGATGTCAACTTTGAATGCTAATGTATACAGCAGACATTATACTAATATAGTGATTCATTATTTACTATTCAAAGTCTTGAGGAGTGACATCTTTTTCAGCTAGAACATCTTAAGTGTCTGTCATTGGTAAATTTGTTTATTGAATGCAGTGTTTGATGAAGATATAACTTCACTTTCACAAGCCCCATTCCACAGAGAATATACAGGTTCTTTGGAAAAGAAAAGTAAATCATCAGATATGGCCAAAGTGAAATAGTTTGTCCCAATCTAGAATTCGTAATGAACTGATATTTCCCAGTGTGCCATTCTACTCTGTCAGAGGTGACATTGATATTCATACATCGCAGCAGGCTCTGTGTCAATTTTCCAAGTCTTATTCAAATCTGTTCTGAATGGAGCACAAACCCCTCAGCAGTTCTGACTGCGAGGATGATAGCCCGTCCTGTTTGAAGAGAAAATTACAAGAGCAATACACCCAGGAAATTTTTCTCATTCTGCATGATGTCAATGTACAAGACATCTTAGAGCATTTTCACACAAATTAAGTATTTTCCTTCATCTCTTTGTTTTTTGTGCATCTCCTATAGATTGAGAGGATTCATGCAGCTGCATACATGTGAGAGCCTACACAGTAAACATACATACATAGATACAGCCATGCAGTCTACTTTTCGCGAGGTTGCATTACAATCCTTGACCCTGCAACCTTAACCTTCACCCCCAGTGCTACACCTAAACTTAACCTTTGCCCTGCATGAACCAGTTGCTAATTCAAAGCCTATTAAATCCATGCAGCTTAAAAAGTATAACAATTTTCCTTTTAATCATAATACTTTGATATAATTGCTTTTCGGTGAATCATTTTGAGTCATAAGACCTGGTGACATACACATGCATGACCAGACAGACTTCAAGCACACAAAGTAATGCATCATAAACCTTTTGACAACTTCCTAAAAAATAGGTCAGGAGTTTGTGTTTATGTGTGTAAGTGTTTTGACACCCCGTTTGATCCATCAACCCCCCCTGACCCCAGGTGACCCCCCTCTCCCTGACCTTTAAAAAGGCCAGCTGTTCCTCTTTACAGGATGTGACTGAAGAGGCGGGTCTCCCAGACACCAATTGATTAGAGAAGCATTAATCAAGCTGAGGGATTATCCCTAGCATAGAAAAAGGCTCCTTTCTATAGTAAACCAATTATACTTTTTATGGGATGAGAAGGTTAACTGGCTGCATGAGCAATCCGTTTAAACCATTGACACTGCAGGTCTGGGGGAGAAGAATGGAGATGGAGGAGTGGCCTGTGCTGGACAGGAGGCCGAGGGCATGGAGGAGCGTAATATGGATTCTTGGAGGAGTTTAAATAGAGAGAATAGAGCGAAAAACATAAAATGATATTAGTGGCCATTAAAGTTAATTGGGGAAGTTGCTGTAAAAGGTCTATGGAATGCACGGATGCATGATGCTGCCCTTGCTGCTAACAAAAAAGCAGTGTTTTCCCTTCATGCTGCATTGAGCACACAGCTGAAGGAGGGAAGGAGGAAATTCTGATATAGGTTCTTTCTGTTTTAATGGTTCCCATGACTTTAATGGTCGCTGCCCTGATCTCAGACTTAATGACCCTTCTAGTTTTAGGGTGGCTAAATTAAACCTGTAAAGAGAAAACATCCATCCATTACCCCACCCCCATAATTTACAGTTGCATCAGCAACCTGATAACAATTAACAAATAAAGCCCTCCATTAAATTGACAGATTTTAGTTTATGAGGCCTAATCCATTAAAGCTATACTGCTGGGGCACAAGTCTCCAATTAAATTGTCATTCAAACTTAATCAAATCAATTAACATTCTCTGTGGTGTGATAAGGAAATACACTAATGATCACCTTACATTTGAAACAACTTTATTATCCAAGGTGTCCTTGGACATGACACTAATCCATTACATTATAACAGCTATGCTGATGATTCTCCATTATACATTAGTATTGAGCCTTATGACCATAATGCACTTTGATCTCATGCAGACTATTCAATTCAACTTTATTTATATAGCACCAAATCACAACATAAGTCATCTCAAGGCACTTTACAAAGATGACTCCAAGATTCCTCACAGTAGTACTTGAGGCCAATGCAAAGTCATCTAGGGTGGCAATCTGACTAGATACCATGTCTCTGAGATTTTTGGGCCCAAATATAATAACTATTTAATAATAACTAATAACTAAGTTTTGTCTGAATTAAGGAGTATAAAATTACAGGACATCCAAGCCTTTATGTCTTTTAAACATCATTGAAGTTAGCCTAAATGATTGGTTTCACCTGGTTTCATAGATAAATATAGTTGGGTATCATCTGCGTAGCAATGGAAATTAAAAGTGTTTCCTTATAATATTGCCTAAAGAAGTCATGTATAATGAAAAGAGTATTGCTCCAAGCACAGAACCCTGTGGAACCCTGTGGAACTCTGTGGAACGAAAGTCAGGGATATACGTACATATATGGTCTTTAGACAACACAGCACCATCGCGTGTTCTGCGTTACCTGCATTGTGAGGGGTCTTTTTAAAAGCCTTTCCACTTACGTTTTCTCATAGTTCAAGGACAAGCCATGAAAAACCATAACAGTCATGGGTAAAACACAAACCAAAACAACTATTAAACAGACGGTTGAAAAGCACAGCAAGATGCAAGACTATAATACATCATTTCATTCCAACTCCAATGTGACATCTGTAATATTTTAGATTTGATTTCTGCTCCTTGTATGTAGTAAATCCAAGCCTGCAAACTGATTTTTACCAAAGTAGGCTTTTTGTGCAAAAATATGTATTTTTAAAGACATTTTCTCACATTATGCATCTTGCTGTGCTTTTCAACTGTCTGTTTAATAGTAGTTTTGGTTTGTTGTTCATTTATACTTTTTAAACCATAGCTGAGATTATTCTGTCTGTTAGACAGACTAAACATCAGAGACAGAGACAGAAATATGTTCTTCTAAATTGAAGTAAAATTGATTCAGTTAAAAGTCTGTGGAGTATTGGCCCATACCCTCTTTGTCTTTAAGTGCAGTTTCCAGATGACATATAGCAATTAGATGGCCCTCATCAACTAACAATGCATGCTCCTGCTGTATATACTTCAGTGTGTTTGATTTATCTGAAAAAATAAGCACATATTTCACATTTGATCTATAATCCTAAACCTTCAGAGTGACAGTGAAATCATATCTTTAGTCAGTACTGCTATTCACTTAAAAGGACACACAATTTTGAGTTAGGGCATCTTGAATTATATTTCCAAATGGAAACATAGCAATTTTTGTAAAAACACATTTGTAGGTGTCTAAAATGTAATTAGAGATTGTCAAGAGAAGTCTGTTAAATGTCAAATGGACTTGCCATAGTAGCGTACTAGTACAGCTTTGACCTGGTTGCTGATTTAACATAGTGGCACATTTGGTTGAGCCTCAAAGGGCCAAACACTATCAAATTTGACAATATAAATTTTCATACCGTCAATAAAACTCTCAGTATGTATTCTACAAGGCAGCTACTATAAGAGCTGCATTATGAGGAAACATGACACATAAGACAGTCACAGGTTTGACAGTTATTCTTGTGACTTAAACAGTGGCACAAATCCTCTGCGATCCCGTTGACTCAGTGACCATTGTTGCCATCACTGTGGTGACACGTATCTCTTTAATCACACCCTCAACTTCAACAATCACATTCTGGTGCAGGATCCTGCAAGACTGCCCCTGTTCCAAAAAACAATTATCATTATTTCAGTGCATATTTGCAGTCAGTTGGCTTTACAAAACTGGACTGTGGCACCACTTTTCTCTCTGCACAGTAAATTAAATTAAACATTTTAAAAGAATAACAGTGACTGACTCTGAGAAGAAGGCTGTTGCCAGTGCAAATATACCTGTCAAGTGAAGATTCTGATCCTGGTCCTGACGAGAGACTTTTCCTACTGCTCATAGACACCTGTTCTAATAGATTTCCCTTTGATCTTCGCTGATCCACTGCAGAGTCCTGGTATTAAAAACTCAACCTGCAGGTTACTGTAATGGTGCAGTCCACAGTTTTAAAGTGTAACTGCAAAGTATTTCTGAAATCAAGGCACAGATTTTACTAAAAACAATAAAAAATATTCAGATTTTTGATGAAACCACTTAAGATAGGATTTCATTTTGTCTGTACAACAATTGTGTCATGTCCTTTAATTTTGGAAGACAAATGACAAACAGAGAAGGAAAACTGTAGAATCGACTTTCTGTTTCAGATCAAATACAAACTGACACTGATACAGAAATTTGAAATAATACCAATTAAAATATAGCAAATGCAGCCCTGGATTCAGTTTTTTCTCTAGATTTAACATGATTTGCATTGAAGGAACAAAATACAAGTGCTCTTAACTACAATTTTTGAAGTGCTTTTCACTCAACTACAAGTTAGAATAAAATATTTTACTTTTTACCCCACTACACTTATTTGCTTGCTTTAGTTGCTTTCCATAATGGAAATTCTTCCAGCTAATGATGATGTATGATTATGGATTAACCATCTATCAGTACATAAAATGTACTGTACAAGTCAGCTCAGTGTTGTTTACACATTAATGTATCAATAATTATAATATATTGGTCTATATTATTTTGAAATTACAGTAATAAGTGGCGCTAATCAGTCTGATACACATGATTTAGGACAGGTCTGTGCAGTTAAACGAATTTGATAAATCTGACGTGGACTGGAGAAATTGAAGACAAGAATGTGAATATGCTCTTGCATGAGGCCCAGTGTTGCAGGCTGTTGTATTTGTTTGGCTCAAATTTCAGTCAACATTAATTCCAACACAATACACTGCTACCTTTATGATGTTCTATATACACTAAGTAATTAAACTCTGGACATATTACTATACAGAAACATGCTCAATCTATTTTACAGCACTTAGTTTAATTTATCGTCAGTCCTCCTTATCCATTACTAATGATCAACACGGTGTAATAACCTATTTTCACTGCCAGCCCAGCAGCAAATGCTTTCATGTCAGCAGTGCCGTGGAAGTGCTTCAGCTGGAGGCCAGTTTAGCAGTGGGACATGGAGGCATGAGCTGCACAAACTAGCTACCCCCCTACCACGCTTTAGTCTGGCTGACTGATCATCTGCATACATTACTCCACAGAGGGTCAAACTCCAGCTGTCCCACAGGACATTCATTATTCCAGTTTAAAGTCCATTTTGAATCAGAAACGGGTAACAGCGTGGAGACAATTTTTGGTACCAATAATAATAAAACAGCTTTTGGCTGTTTCAGTTATCATGTTCAGACAATCTGTTCAGACAGCTAACTCAGTGTCAGAGCTGATAAACAGTCAGGAAGAGAATATCACTGTATATGCAAAGTAAAGCAGCAAGGGGTGCTGCATAAGCACATATTTTATGTATCCTTGCTCCCATCACCGGGTGTGGGCAGGTAGTGAAAGGTATGTGGGGGAGGAGAGTTGATCAAACATATGCAGAGATTAACCATGAGCAGCAATAATCACTAGATAAACACTGTCACAGTCAGACAGATGGACGGCTCTCAGAAAAATAAAGTCGCTGACCTTGAATCTGTTGGCTACATGTGTGAGTTTTGGCTTCATTGCGGTCTTCACATCATGTTGCAGGTTACCATCAGACTCTTAATTGCCCATTGTCCTCAAGTCTACCTCAGGCGGTAGCAGTACAGAAAGCAGCTTGCCACCTGTCTAGACATCTTGAAGATAACATCCCTGCTTTTAGATGATTCTAGAGAAGCTGGAGGCAGCATATTTTAGCATGCATGCTTCAGTTTACACGTTACCACAAAATGTGCACTTTCAGCTCTACAAGACAGAACATATTAAGAGACAGACTGGAACAATGTCCCTCTGCTTTGCTCGACAGTGGCTTGTAGTAGCTGTTGGTGAAGAAAAACCCATCTGTCCAGAATGGTGTGTCCTGCAGTCACAACGTTATTTTCAGTCACAAGTGGCGATTTAATGTAGAATCACTTCCCTGAGGTGTGAGAGCCGTGCTTGTACATAATGTCGTCCTTTCAGTCATTCCAATTTGCTGGAGCATGTTAAATTGTTAGTGTGACTCAGATGTCAGTAAAAAAAAGAAGCGTTACCACTGGTTATACAGTTCCACACACTGTCATGCTTAGACTTTCACAGGTCGACTCGTACAGCAGCTGTTTGTATCCATTTGTCTTGGCATTCATTCCAGGTGCTTCAAAATGCTCGTGACTTTAGGTAGGTAGGTGCTGTACCTGGTGGGTTATGAGTAAAGAGAGCAAGAGAGCAATGTAAAAGTGTCAGGAGACATCGGGAGGGGAGTCCACAAATGACTCCCCTATTCGTACATGGTTTTGCTGATTGTAGCCCCTTTTAGTTCATCCAAGTGTTCATGCAAGTGTTCATGTATTTCTCTTTTTTATGATACCACTAGGAGTTGCCAGTGTCAGAAATGTACAAATTCTCTACATTTACATGTTAGGTATTAAACCAGCTTTAAAACAGTTTCACATTTGGCATTAAATTATTTAGGCCAAAAATATTTGTATGTCTTTAGTGGATATGTTCTTTTGTGTAATAGAAAAATATGATCAACATGTTCTCCAGACTGTTTTCATTTCCACTATATAAAATTGTAAGTCACATGCCGACTCTAAATGTTCCACTTTGTGACCACTTTGTGTCTGTATGAGATGTGCAGGGATGGAAATGTACTCAATTGCATCTATATTTGACAAATAGAACACTGATGTGGTATATTAAACCAAAGGTCCATGTAAGGAGGAGGAAAGGGTGGTTGGATAGGTCAACAACATTCAGTACTTTCCAACAGGAGACACACACTGCATTTTAATGACGACGCTTTCACATTGTTTATTACTGTATAAGGAATGCCTTCTTTAATTTTTTAATTTTTTGTGCCTCTTTGTGCCTGTTGTCATTCCCGTAGTGTTGATTATTGATGCCAAACGGTGCCTTTAGCATTGGAGTAAAATTCCCAAGTTGACCCTGCGTTGCTATTTTACATTCTGTGAATGACACTGTGTTGTGGTGCCTTTACCTTGACAGCATTGCCAAGTGCAGAAAATATATGTAAAAGGACTCTAGACTTGAGCTGCAAGGTATAAAGATCTGAGCTGCTTTTTTTTTACAGTTCATCAGTGGGTTGATCAAGACGACTGCAATGATCTCTCACTACAGACCAGCATTTACTGCGTGTAGGCAGGACAAGGACACATTGTGTATCCTAATTTGTTAGCGGATAGGATACAGGTATAATGTGTTTTATATTAGTCATATTAGTTTGAAAGTTACCTGTAACCCATACCAAACAACAATGATGGTGTATTGAATGAATAGAAGTGGCTTGCTCAGTTGAATACGTTGTTTTGTGCCAAAATAAAAGCCAATCTCCTTTACTGTGTTTTATGTGTAGATGCAAAGTCAGTGAAAGGAGAAATCATAATGCATCTAAAAATTTATTAAATGTCATCTGCTATGTTTCAATAAAATATTCTCTTAAGGAAACATCTGGTGTCCTAATATAATAATTCATTTGAGTTATATCAATAATGTTTATCCGATATTTTTTGTTCACTGCAGACAGAACAAGTGGAACTAATCAGCAGATACTCGCTTGCCCACACAGTTTGAATTGAGTG
>JAUBNQ010000005.1:6848737-6864310 GCA_032353495.1 Ctenopoma kingsleyae | reverse complement strand
AATGAAACGATGCCAAACGATGTTATTTTGTGAGATTTTATCCCACAATGGCTTGAACCAATGTGATTTTCGTAGAGATCTGAAACATTTATTCAGCGCTGTCATTTGAAATCTTAAGAGGCTGTTTGGTTCCAGTCTCCTGACAGACACAGAGGCTGACAGCGGTGTCATTAGTTTTAGCGCAGCTTTAGGACCCAGGGAGGCTGACGCGGTTGCTCGCTGCGGGAGAAGCATGGAGAGATTGGTACGCGCTGGCTCTCCACTGCTGCACTGACTGCACGATACATAACCGCACAGGATATTCTTGTTTTTCTACACTGGAAGGATAAGCTTTATGAAAGGGCTCTGCTTTGGTTCGAGTTTTTCATGCCTAGTTTCCAGCAAGACGGATAACCGGCGTCCGCTCAAATCGCTCTTTCACTAGTTCTAGGCTGAGCATTTCCCCGTTTTCATTCCCGACAACGTGCTCAGCGAGTAAAAGTTTTACGCACCCGCCGGTATGGATCACTTTTAAGTGTTGAAAACGTGCAGCGAGATTCGCATCATTTTGGAGAGGTGAGTTGAATTTGACTTGTGTGTGTGTGTGTGAGTGAAGAAGGCTGCAAGTGCTGCGACAAGCGCAGTTTGGTATAAAACGGTTCGTGCTGCTCTTTCTGCCGGTGTGGATGCTGCCTGTGCAGCGTTGTCTGTGTGGCTCATACGGGCTAGGCTGCAGTTGTTCTGACTATAGATGCTACTTAGACACACATGCACACATTATTTTATGCGTAAAGCTGTGTGTCTTTACGCAAGACAGACCTCTGTCCTCACAGTGTACACGACAAGACAACCTACTTATTCAGCAATTCTCGTATGTACCTGAGTACATACTGTGTCACGATGCCGTAAAATTGACAGTTTATTGTAAATTGATTTCTGGAGCTAGTGTAGTGTAGTGTTGTGATTTGACAGCTGTGTCTGTTACCTGTCAAAGCAGCCTGTTGACTGACTGACTGACAGGACGCTCGTGTTGCGCTGGCGGAGCTGTCCCATCTCTGTGGTGCTGAAAGTTTCCCAACTGGCCACATGGCTCATTGCAAAGATTGAAATAAAGCGGCATGCAGATGTAGTTTGAGAAGACAGGCATTCTAAGATCTAAATGCTAAAGGCTACCAGGCTTTGCATCAGGAGATACATGAGCTGCATGATTCCCGTTTTGTGAGGGTGGATGCGTGTCACTGTCTTGCGGCACTGAAAGCAGGATCTCGGTACGGATTGCACCGGACAGTGAGAGACGATGAATAAATACAGCTTAAATGGACACAGAATGAGTTATTCACTATGGACAACCACCAAATAGCTTTATGTTGTTAGTTTACAGTGTATTGTAAGATTTAATAAGCTTGTGTTTTTATGCATTATATTCAAGTTTATGAAAACTGTGTTTTGTTACCCAGAACTCCACATTTTCTAAACAAACAAAAAAATCATGATTTGTTTTAGATTTTGGTGTTAAAAATACCACAGATATGAATGGTGCAGAGTATTTTTTTCCCATTCTCCTGTTGTGAAGAGTCTCACACTGTGGTTGCTCCCATAACAAATGTGATGTTCTGCACTTATCTGAGATTTACAACATGGCTTTGAGGATTTCTATGGACAGGTGGAGTGTCATTTTAGCTGCTGCTGTAGAATTGCTTCATACTTCCTCACTTTGCCTATGCTCCAGACTGATGTCGTCAACCCTTTTTGATATTGTGTGAGTCTCACTGGTCTTGGCATCTTTTGCCTCTGTAGTACTTTCCGGATTGGTTCACTTTCCAAGAGAACTGAAGAGCATTTTCTTTATCTTTCTGCTCTCTCCTTCAGTTGCAATGATGGAAGAGATGATGGGGGTGGTGGATTTTCCAATCAATGATTTGCTTTCTATATATATAGCAAACCTCACTTTCTGCCAGTCTCAGGAAAAACTTTGCTTCAATTCAAGTAAGCATTTAGTAGAATTATTTATGGATGTTCATGTACAACCTTTATATGAATTATTTTTGAAATTAATTACATTACATATTTCTAATGAAGTAATTTTATCAGTCTGAAGCACACTCCATTTTTTTATTACCATAATTCCTAATTAAGATATTATTTTTTGTTTATTTTACGTTTTTTACATTAGAAAGAAAAAGTCTTACGAAGAATAACAATCTGCTTCTTTGTCTTATCTCCTTCTTTTCACTGCACAGCTGCTCTACACATCAGTACACTATCCTTTTCTTTGTCTCGACCACATCCTGAATATGACGTATCACACTAGATCAAAATGCCACTAATTACAGTAAAAAAACTGAGATCAGATACAGTGCAGAAGTGAATGAGAAATCAGGGGTATATTCATAGAGAATAATAACAAATGAAAATCACTTTATTTGCTGCTTTTGTTTGTTGAATGGGTGACTTTACCCACTGTGAACTGCTGGTCACACGTCTCTGGTTGCTGGAGTAAATCTCTTTAATCCAGAGAAGCGGACCAGATATGCCTTCATGGCAAATTTGGGGCTTATCGGCAGACTTGGAATTTTGTGTGTGCCAGCCAAACCAGAATATTAATAGATTTCATCTAAGTGGATTAGTGATATTTGTTTAAAAAAGAAAAAGACAGGAGGCAGAATAATAAGACATTCCAATTCAGTGTGGAAAACCAACAACACTAACTAATGTGTGAATAAAGATTCAGTGAAAGGCACACACACTTTTCTGTCATAAATCCCCTAGAAGTACATTGCATAATTATGATTATGTTTGCAGTAGCATTTCCTGTTTGGGAAAGACTCTTGCTCATTCATATTCACCACTGGAGAAGACTGAAAGAATGCTGCAAACCTGCACACAAGACAAGAAATATTTCTAGTTGAGAAAAATGTTTCAGCTATATAAACTAAAAAAAACACACAATAGTAACCCTGTGTTGGGTGAGAATGACAGAGGAAGTTATCATCACTCTACTTCTATCTTCCGCCCTCAAGATGTTTGAATGCCCTGAGGTTGCTGACGATTGATTTCTGTTTTATTGTTTTGATTTTTCATTCCAATGCAATACCGAATGAAATCACTGTCCTGCAAGGTCGCATGATTGAAAGGCCATGTCGTCTGTGGCTCATCCCAACAGAGCCCCGAGGCTGTGGGGCTCTGTGCAGCAACAACAGGAGGGATCCTGTTTCCTCTGACACCCGACCTCACATGCAAAAGGTCGAGTACTGCTAGCTGTCGGCAGGTCTCATCATTCCTCTCATGACACGGCCATTATGATGCCCTCTGGATGGCGTGTCAGTCACCCATGGTGGCAAGTTAATTAGTCATGTGTGGCAAGAGATATGGTATGTTTGCTGGTAGGATTTTGTCATTCATCTTCAGGTGGAGATAGCCTTAAAGCAAATTATGAATTTTAATTACTTTTAATGTACTTATTGTATGCCACGAAGTACCCAAATGTAAGAGCTTTAATTTTCTATTTTTAATTCGATAGATATTCGTCACACAAATAATGGAATTGTTTTTACGTTATGATTAGGAGGAAAGCTTCCACTGATTTCTTATGCTGCAAGGACACCCAAATGCACTGAGGACTCCTATTGTTGTCAACAACAACAGCAGGGCAAGTAGAAGAGGATGAGTGCTGTGGAGTAGAGAAGATTGGGAAATGGGATAGTGGAGATGGTGATCAAAGGCGTGGATTAAGATATCTTCGGTTGCCTCTCAAGGAGATTCAGTGTTGTGTAAATCAAACAGACAATCTGCTGCTGAGATTAATGCTGCTAAGCACCTGGAAGATTGCTTTACAAAAATTTATCATAATATACTCTCTATATGTGTGTGTGAATACAAAGAAGTAGCTAGCAGATGGCTCATGTATCACACATTTAAAAAAAAGTACTTACTCAAAGTTTTGCTGCTTCAGATGATGGCAGACATCTCAAAGTATGACAATATTTAGGACTATGGGTTTAATAATGAGTACTATTACTGATTTTCTGCTGTCAGATATGCCAGTGTTGCAGACTTGTTTGGTTTGTTCTGTATTTATTGCATGAACATCAACATCTCCTCTTTTCTGTAATGGGAGAAGAATTAGTTCTGTCCCTACATCTGTAATGTCATACCAACGTACAGCTCCATAAAGTGTGAAATGGAAGAGATGGAAAATGTGGCCGAGGCCGCACTCTATGATTTGTCTCTGGATAACTGTGCATTTACTGCTTCACAACACATAGTAATACAACCCATATAAAGTACGATCCTGATCGGTAGTAGCCGGCACTAAGACGCTCAGTCCCACTCCTCACTGTAACAATTTTTTTTTTTTTTTTTAAATGGGAGCCAATCTTTATTCGCTTGCCACTTTTGCATTAAAGGAATTCTATTGGGGGTAAGCCTTTATGATAGACTGCTGTCCTATCAAGAGGTTTGTGTTGTACACCTGCTGTAAGCTGCTTCATGCCCCTGCATCAGGCGATAAGCTCCTGGCCTGTGAGCTGGCTCAGCATGAACAGGCCTTATTTACATTAAAGGCTTACAAACAGATGTAAATGTTCTGAAAACCATTTTGTGGATGCAAAAAGCCTTCACTTTACACTGTCAACCAAAAAGTGTAGGGCAACACGTGATCATATTTGGTCAAAATTATTAACTAATGAGTTAAAAGCACTTCAGATAATAGATTGATGGTTGAATGGATGATGAAAGTTATGTTTTCTGCCATTTAAACACCCTCTTCATT
The DNA here is from genome assembly GCA_032353495.1 of Ctenopoma kingsleyae. Lineage (NCBI taxonomy): Eukaryota > Metazoa > Chordata > Actinopteri > Anabantiformes > Anabantidae > Ctenopoma > Ctenopoma kingsleyae. Next base: position 6,859,560 of record JAUBNQ010000005.1, on the reverse strand, counting down.
AGTAAATATTCATAAAGTGATTGGTTCAGTATCGGTATGGTTATCTACAGTATGTCCAATTGAGTTTTGTTTTGAAAGTGGAAAACACTTTTCGTAGCCAGTATAGCCTATATAAGGATATGTCTCCTAGCAATGCTGGCAATGTCCGTCAGCTGTTGCCATGAGGATCACCTACTCACAAGAGCCTTAGATAGTTTTATCCTCTTTTGAAAAATATGTGCACTGGCTGCAATATGATCAGAATTAATAGTTTCACACAAAAAGTGAGAATTCAAATTTCATCAACTTTAATATAAAAAATATTAGTATACTTGTTTTTCTTGCCCTTAATCTTCCAGTCCTCCTCCAATCTCTTTTCTGTGCATGCACACCTTAAAATAACATGCCAAAATGATTTATTTTCATTTGCTACCCTCACCTGTTTGCACCCTACTAATGTTGTGATAAGACTGTGTATTGGAGTCTGGACATCTCCTTAAGCATCAGAACCATCCACACTACAGAGAATTTTCTAGGATATCTGTGGTCTATTATTTTCTGTCTCTTCTTGTTGTAAGGCGCTGCAATATTTAGCAGGTTTTAAAGTCATAAAACAGTGTGGATCCCAGTGGGAGGCACTCAGCTATACTGAAGTGTAATTTGTTTCTTGAGGTTTTTAAAGTGTCTTTTGATTTGGGACTGTCCAGTCATGGACACAGCTTGTGAAAACAACATTTTTAGCAAGGTTGTGGGCTTGTGTGGTTATCTGTCCCTTTTTTCCTTTTCCTTTTTCTGCCTCCTCATTCAATTGTTCTGATATTAGTTAATTACTCTGGTTATCTTGCATGTGACATAAGTCCGTCAGTGTGTTATCTTGATATGTGCTACATGTTATAGTACCTGTAACAAAACAATCTAATGTGCTACACAAAGACAATACTTAATCCAATAATTCACAAACCATGGCAAGGTCACTTCTGCAGAGTGTCCGTGTTTGCGTGGATTCAGGAAGCAGGCTGTTATTTGCATGCTCTTGTTTGTCTTATGCAGTATCTTTAAACATAGTGGCAAAGCCTGTGCATGCTCAGCAGTGGCTCAATGTTTGATGTCAATATGCAATTCTAAATAGGATGAGGGAAGAGTACACAGTTGGTTTGTGTCTCAGATGTCTGCACTGCTCTAATTTTGTAACAAAGTCAAATCTACTCTATGCAGGCCTGTGTAAGTGTGCATATTAATTTGTATGATGTGCAAAAACACACCTACATGTGGATGTGAGTCCGCTATAAAGACTGTTAATGAAGTGATTAAATGGTGGCAACATTTACTCAATACAAATCCCTGTTCACGTACAGGTAATTAGTTTCAAACTATTTATTTATTAATTCAGTAATTACCTTTTAACCAAATATAGAAGAGAAAATCAAACTCTAATATGTGCTGTAGAATTAGTTTTTTATTAAGACAACAAAAAAGATAAAAAGTGGTGCATTTTACTTAGTAAAAAGTAATAAGATCTCATCTTCTTGAACATCAGGCTGATGCATTTGCACCACATAAATTTCAGTGTCCTCCTCCACAAAATAAGATCTGTTTCTACCCTGATGGTAATCACTGGACTGGTCAGTAACAAGCTAGTTCAGACTTTGTAATTGTAAGCTTGGCATTTTTTCTACTAAACCCAAATTACAGATGCATACAGGAAAAAATGTGTTATGAATTAAATGTTCGGAGTAAAATGTTGATGACCCCACAATTGGACACAGCTCCATATTTCCAGTGGGCACCAAAAAGCGACAAACATGACTGGGACATAGTTGTTGTTGCTATGGTGACTACTTCAGCTACTGAAGTCGACTGATGTTGGTGCTAACATGTACATTTAGGAATAATTTGTTTCATGTTTTTATTGTCACATTTAATTGCAGTTTCTGTATTTGCCTCCTGGAAACATTTCCCTTCATGCAGTTGTTTTCTTCATTTGCTTGTGTCTTGTAATTTGTTTTGTCTGTTTGCATGTATTTTCCTAAGTTGCAGTGAGTTGAGCTCTAAGGGTCACCAAAGAGTTCAGTGCTACTTCTTGTAGTCTTTCTAATCAACCCCTGTCAGAGTCCCTGCTGGTAAGATTTTATGTCCTGATAGTCAGGCTGCCAAAATAACAAGTATGCACTCTTGACTAATCCCAGCAAGGACATTGAAGAAAACAAGCAACCATTAAGGTGTAATTTGTGCTAATTTGTGAGACTACTACATGTTAAAATATATCATTGTGTACAATGTAAACATGTAATATTGATTACATTTTGCATTGTAGGTAATTGTATCTATATTTTAAGTGAGCATTGATCATCAGATCAGAATACGTAAGCATCTACTTTTGCGTGTCTGTGCACAAGTTTGTAGTGTGTCCTTTCTTAAATAGTCTGTGGAATCAGTTGCAACCCACAACAGAGAGCAGGTCATTTTTGTCTAGGCTCCTGGAAGACACATAGGCATTAGATGTCATCCTTGAGGCAACTGCAGAGAAAACGTCAAATGTTCAGCATTGCATTAAAGCAGGTAGATAAAATGATACATGAATTAATTGGTACAACAGATATAGTGAAATGTGTTCTCTGTTAGTTCGCTCAAAATCAATGGCCATTATGTTTCCTGGACTGTTGTGTGAAGAGCCTATTCTCCTTGTGCGTGCACACATACACACACTGTGCAGTAGTTGCTTTGCTTAATGATGGGCTGGTGTGGCCCCGTGGACATCGTTTGTCCCCTTTAATTACCTGGAGGTAGAGATTGTTATTCATGGTAAGAGACAGGGGAATAGCCCTCTGCACGCCCCCCTCCCTGAGGCCTACTGCTCTGAGCATTGATGTGGGAGGATGTGCAGAAAACAGATGCTACCCCATGATTTCTGAATGTTTGTACTAATCATGAGCTCCACTAGGCTATCTTTCAACCCTTTTAATGGTGGTTCAGCCTGATTTAAAGTCAGATTTTATGGATGTAGCAATGTTTTCCTTTCCTGCTCATCACCAAGGGCCATAATGAAACTCTTTTATATAGCATGACTGTATTTCCTTACACTGCAATCTTTATGTGAAGTTGGGAGCTAGTCTGCTTACAGCCTTAGGTTAAGTTGGGCACTGTTTGCTTTTTTTTACAGTTTGTTTTGTCCCACTCACTGCAAATTGTATATTATTTGCAAACAACCATCTTCTAAAACATAACACATTTTTAGATTGATCTTAGCCCCTCCAAGCAACCATTGATTGCTTTACATTTCATTGCAATCTGAAAAAGAAATTACGATACTTCTTTAGAGATATGCAATCAGTCGCTTATTTTTCACTCATTAAGCTGAATTTCAAGCATTTTGAAGACTCTTTGTTGATGCACTTGGGGATGCATACACACTGCAGATTCAAGAGTTGGCTGACATTGCACTTACAAGCCACCCTGTCCTTAAATCACCCCTAGCAGAAAATTACTTCAGTCATTTCTTGGATTCACAAGGCCAGTGTTTAGGAAGTCACTTCTTCGTGTTTCAGCATTAACAAAAACATTCTTAGTCACAGCTCCATTATCACACAATGATAAAGTAATTTAGTCAAGAAATAGAAACAATGAGCTGAATTGAGCCTTTAAAAATAGCTTATGCTGTTTGTTTACAAGCAAGATCTTAAACTACTCAATAATACCACTGAGACACAAAAGGACATTACAAATACTGAGGATTTCACCATGGATATTGATATCACTGGCTAGACTGGTGTTTTCGTCCTCCTCCTCCTTGTCCCAAGTGTCTATCCTGCTAGTGTTTAAGTGTAGGATGGGATGTGTCCCAGAGGCTGGCTCTAATTCCCAGTGGTGTCCATCAGACCCCTGTCCCTCGAAGCTCTGACAGAAGGAGCTATTATTTTCTCATCACCCTGGTGGCCTGTGTCCCCCGAGAGAGGCCTCACCACGTGACTGACAGGTCCGTAAACACAGCCAGCCCCAGGGTGACTGAGTGAGAGCTCACAGCAGCGACGTCCTTGTCCCGCCTCTTCTCGTCCCCTCCTATCTTCCTCTCCAGACTTCCCATCTCTGTGTCTGCCCACTGTGACCCGGTCCTCCCTTAACCTCCCCACATTATCTTCACCTGACGCGTAGGGTCAGAAGCCACCTGTGCTGACGTGAGGTTTATTTCTGACCTTGCTGCCACCTGATGACCAGAACAACCCCCAACACCTTAATACTTTTGTCATCTATTATATGCAGCAAAACTTGTTTTTTTTCTCCATGTGCTATTTTCATTATTTTTAGATGCACTCTATTAGTTCCTTTAATGCAGTACCATAACACCACAGCAGAGATTGCAGAGGCTGCCACAGCTCCTCTGTATGTCAGTAGGTCTAACTCCTGTGTAACTAAGACAGATGACTATGTCGAGGTCATTTCCCCACAGGGCTGGAAGAGTAGTTCTCCTCCCAAGCTCCTCTGCTGCCTCCACTTTGCAGGTTTCACTGGGCCACGCTGCTTATTGTAATGACCTAATGTAGATTCAGGATCAGCAGAAAGGGGCATCCATCAACATCAGGGCGAAGGACACGGGAATACCCTCTGAGTCTGTCTGAATGTATGTGTGTAAGTCTTGTTTTTATGTCTTTATTTTTTATTTATTTTATTTGATATAATTTGCGAGACTCGTATGTTTTTATGTAGGACTGTATTTTATAGAGGAAAAACAATCTTCAATGTGATTTATACTTAAATAATATAAAAATATTTTTTCTTCATTCTGCCTTCTCTAACAAGTCTAAAGAAATGGATGGATTATATTATGTAGTTTAGGACTAGTTGATCAGTGATACACACTTGAGTTAATGTGATGCTTCTGTACGTACAACATGAAAATGCATATGGATGCATACACGATACACAGTACACAATGTCACACTATTTCACCCATATACAGGTGGCAGTCACATGCCAACATGTGCTGAAATGCGCCAACACAGATGGGGAAGAAGTTGACTGCATGTTATACAGTGTGTATTAATACATACTAATCCCTTTAAAATGCTTTAAAATTACAGTTTGCCAGTGTTTTGTGAGGAAGGTAAAACTGAATATAAATAGAGCTTTGTTTACAAGAACACTCCACAGGGCCCTTTTTAAAGTTTTGCTGAGTTGTCAGTGTCAAATAAGCTCCCAAAAGGAGTGCCATTTTAGATGAAAGCAAATGCAAAGCCCAGGGCTTTATTGTGTTGTGTATCTTTTTATAATGCATGAACTTTATAAGTTTCAATTTAACTTAAAGAGGCGTGGACGTGTAGTCACACAAACCTTTGACCATTAGCATCTGTTGATCAGTGCAGATGTTTGCATATAAACTCATAAATGGCACAATGCAATACCCTCTTTATATTTTGGCTGCATTTATAATCCATGCCTAGATGTTATTAAATGATGTTTATTGCATTGAAATTGTACTGAAATCAACAGGAATGTAAGCTTGCTGTATATTATGGAGGTTTGTTTAAACACCCAACTACTGTGATTTCTCAGAGATCTGAGGTTGAATTGACTGTTGTCCACTCCATCTCTGTGCTAATGATGATGCTTTTCACATCACTTGGTGCCCAGCAGAGAGACAAAAATGATTTTCATCCAACCATGCATTACTGATACCTGCTTGTCTATTGGAGGGCTGCAGGAGAAGGAGTGGGGAGGACTGGGTGCCTGTTTGAGCATGTTAGACATTTTGTGCTATGAGAGAAACTTCTACTTGTTGTACATTTTATGGTTGTTTGATAAATAGAAAAACCTGCAGTGATCTGCTTGCACGGTGTGGGTTGGGTGTCACGGATGTCGCTTTCTCTTCCAAATCTGTTTAACCAACTTCAGTAATGAGATTTTTTGACCTTTCAAAAATTTGTAAAGTACTAAAACAAAGTCAGTAGAGCTTTTAGGAATGAATCAAGCAAATATAATGATGGAGGAGCTTCTGTAACTTGGACATCACTATGTTACTGTGAGTGTTTCATTGCATTGAAAGAGACAGATGTTGGGACAGTCAGTGAAGGTTCACTACAGTGTATATTTGAAGTTTTTTCACCAGTCTTATTAAATATATCTTGAATTGTAATTTAAGAAGGGTATCTAGCCATTAGTGGAGGTAGTATTGCAGAATATACATGTATTGCTCACTCTTTCTCCAACGTGAGCAAAAAAATTAGAGTATAGTATACATACATGTCAACATGCGACTGACTGTTTTATGCACACTACTTCTTTTACTGTAACTCATCCTTTGTGTAGTTCCTTTACTTTTCAGCTCTGTTTACCTGTTTACATCTTTGTTATGTTGTTATTTTATGGATAATTTAACATTTGGCCAAGGGACATTTCAGATTTTCCACTTGACTAACATGTATGCAGCAATGTTGATCAATGTACACCCCCCACACACACACGCACACACAAATAAACCATGATATCAGTACTCAAGACATGAAATAGAAAAACGGGAACTGTAAATTATATTTACTTAAACACTGACACACATTCAAAATGTGTCTCTCACCCATTGCCCTCCTTCCTGAGGTAAAAACTACCTTAACCATTAGTGTTTTTCACAGTTCAGGTTTTGTACATATCCTTACAAAATAGTTATAGGTTAGTTGAGGTTAGTTATTTTCACTTTCAGCAAGAAATAACTGTGAAATGGAAAAGATTGGCATCTCTGAAATCCCATGTTCTGTCTTTTAACTATTGACTTCTTATCAGTGAAGGTGGAGACAATGTGATTTGTTTTGTCATCGTTGTCCTCATATTTTCACAACTTTTAAAACACATTTAAGAGTGTGTTTCTGTAAAGTTCACACTCTACTGGAAGAGTTCAGTAGCGTGTGAACATTACTTTCTCTTGACAGGACAGGACTCACTCACTAATAAGGGCAACATCTCAGGAGGCTGTATTCTGCTCTTTCTGATTTATACCCTCAGTTCTGACAACAAATTAACTCTAGTGCTTTCCTTTGCTAAGGCTGACCTAGTAGCTATGCCATACTTGAACGAGGTACTTTGTTAATGCAGCTTCAAAGAGCATTTGAGTGAATTCTATAAAGTGTAAAAGTCGCCTCCAGTACAATGAATATACAGCTTCAGTATTGTCTCTGAACTTAGGACTCTGAAAATGCCCCTTGTTTAAGTGTTCTGTGAGCAAACACTAAAGTAGACCTGTGTGGATGACTCTGCCAGTTTGACTTAGCTGGTATCACTGTATGCAACACAGTTAGGGAGGATTAGAAGAGGAAAGGAAGTTTGTAGAGGGAACAATGTTACCTTGAGCACATCCACATGTAGAAAATCTCAGAAGAAACAAAGTTTTTGCTCACTTTGACCCTCAGATTTAATTGGTTCAGGGAAAGGCAGGCTGTGATCCCTGCCTGTCTATGTGTGAATACTCCAATTAACTAGAACCTTGGAGCATTGTAATTTCTGGATTTTAGAGTATCATAATATATTAACTTTAATTAAGCTTGTGAGCTACGTGTGCTAATTAGACGAATGTGCTTATTTGTAATCTGGATAATATGAATACATTTTACACAAGCTCAAATCAGTCAGTCTTGCTAATTACAGTGTGCGTGATAGCTCTAATTGGTGATTGTCTACGTGCCTGTGGAAGATACACTTAAACTACTGCTGCTATCTTTGCACCCGGCTTAGGCTAATGTGATGAAATCCTTACGGAGACATGATGTGCTCTGCTGAAGGCTGACAGTCATAAGGAGAAGGGCTCACCATGTCAGAGGCTTGTTGAACCATGTACATGCTCAGGACCACTGCTCCTGTCTATCAGCACAGAGATGGTACAAACCCACTGTGTTCTCATTATCTACCTGATTTTTTCTTTCTTTCTTGCTCTGTGGCAATCTTTACTGCTATTTATCCCTGTACGGTTTTCATGTCTCATATCACACATTTGATCTTTGTCTGCTGTTTGCTAGAGTATGAAAGTCTACCACTGCGTGTTGTCAGGGCCAGTGGTTTGAATGCTGTGAGGGGAAAGGAGAACAGTACCAATTTCACGGCACTGATTTAAGCTAGTGCAACTTCTGACACATACAGTATCATTTGGAGGATTTTTTTGGGGACCAGGGTTTGTATTTGGCTGAAACTAAAATTTTTGACTAAAGTGAGAGATAAAAGTTAAAACGCTTAACCTTAACTCACAGAGTAAGAAGATATTATCAGAATAGAACTCCTAAGGTTTTTAAGGAGGCTAAAGGGGTATTATGAGACTTTCACACTTTCCACAGTGCATCTTTCATTTGACTCTCCACATCCCCAGTTAACACAAGCTTTCTGTTGAACTGTCTCCAAGCTCTAGCCCAGATAACTCTCATAACAACATCACTGTGGATTGACTGTAGAACATACCATTAGTCATAATAAATGATATAATATGTTTTAATCAAGCCACATGTATAGTTATCATCAGGGTAAGTTTAATCTACTTATCTTAAAGAAAAAGCATTTAATTGGATGTTAAGCAATTTTTGTGAAAGTCAGGCTTGCGAAGATTAAAAATAGTCATTTTCTATTTCAGTTTGCTGTCTACATGTCAGTGTGCTTCTAAATTCTTCTAATTTTATTATTTGTCTAATGCATCTTCTCTGCCAGTAGGAGAACTGCCCCAGTGGTTTCCATTTTTAAATAGTTAGAACAGAGAAATAAAACAGTGTTTAGATGTGTGTTCATTTAATAAATTACTAAAGACTTCACATATATAAAATACCTTTTAAAAATTGTAATCTTATGTTTTGTCATATATAAGATAATAACATTCCTAGTCTTATGATATGGGAAAGATGCAGAGGCAAATCCTACACTCCCAGGCAGAAAAGTATATGGCAGGTACAGGTAGCTAGCTGATTGTCCTGTGTAATCTCAAAGTCAAGTAAACTTTGTCATCTCTGCTATATATTGTACAGGTACACAGAGAGACAAGAGGACATGGCCCCAGCTTTAACAGTACAGAACAAGTAGGCATACAAAAAAAATATATATACAGTATATATAAATAGAATATAAAAATCTAAACTGTCAACTAAGGTACGATATAAAAATATACACTTTAAACTGGAAATAAACTTTTAAAAAAAGAGACAGGAAACAATTTTCACCACAAATTTCACGTGGTATTTCACCTTCTATGTAAGTCCTGAGATTGTCTTTGTGCACTGGATGTGCATGAGATCCATAACAGTTCAATATGAAATCTATGACGTAGGTGATAAAACATTAAATTTCTTTTGTGCATTAAATGAATGTCGATTAGCAGCAGTTTAAAGTGACAAATCTACCATCTGTCATTAGGTAGCTAGAAGGGGCTGCAGTTCAGGAGTTTCTGTGCCAGCGCCGGTGCACCATACAGTACCTTTATTAGAGGTTTAAAGGGCTTTCTACTTATCATTACAAAATAGGACAATAAGAGAGGCATCTTTGGAAAGGTGTTGGGTAAATCCTTGTTTCCGATTGGCCATTCCTGCTTTTAATAAGCCACATAGATTATTTTTCACTTTCAGCAATTTTTTCTCCAAGGTTGGCTCTTGTCATCATTCACTGAAATTCTTCAAAGTCAAATAAATATGTGTCTTAAGTGGTTTATCAAAATACCTTTAAAATCATATAGTGGAATAAGTTTAGTTGTACAGTATGTTTAGTGAAGGATGTGATATTCTACCTCTCTTTGCAGATTTAGCAGTCTTGCTAAACACTGTTCTGATGACAACCAGGTTAACTTTACCTGTAAAGATAAATGATACAATATAATTCATGACACAGGCAATAAGACGTGTGTCAGAGCAAGGGAACATTCTCATGTCACATTCTGAAGACAAAAATATGCCCGTGGCCCAATTTGAATCAAACACCTGCAGACATGTTGTCGTCAGCTTGTCTGTGTGTTTTATATTATATTTATTCGGCTTGAGGCACTCTCTGACAGCTGTGCCCAATTGGGCTCCTCAAAGTCAGAAATAGGTTAGTGAAGTCAAAAACAGCCTCACACAGCTACTAGTGTGACAACACACAACACAAGAGAGCTTCCAGCTGCAATCAAACATCATATTAAGTAGATGAATAAGCAAAACAAGCTGTTACTGTGATCTGTACACAGATTGTAAATACAGAGGATGCCCAGACATCATACTCTATCACCTAAGTCTCTCAGGAAGCTTTTGCTTTTTATAAGTTATTACAGAGAACAGGTGGAAATTCATAAGGGCATATGGAAGGCAGAGGGAGATTGCCAGCCATTGTCACTTAAAATGAATGAAACCTCTGCTACTCCTGTCCTCCAGAAAGTGCATCTGAAACACACTATTAACTTTCCCATTGCTGATGTCACTTTTTATTGCCCCGTGGTTTCAGGTCTTTCCGAGTTGGCAGGCTCTGCTGCGCTGCTTTCCAAAGCCAGATAGATGTTTGTGTCAGAGCACAGAAATACAGCAATGATGAAGATATTATTCTGAGGATTTAATTTGCCAGAGTAGGTTGGTAAAGTGAACCCTTATGGTGATTAATGCAGAAAGGCTGCATTGCTGTGCTTGAGGGAAATTATCCTCATGTGTGTAACTTGTTTAAAAAAATCTTTGAGTTTATGAATAGATATTTTTTTGGATCTATATGTTACAACAGGTTGCTAAGTTAAACACCTTTGTTGCATTTTTAAAGTGTATATGTAATGAAAAATAATTAACGTTTGAGTCAAATCATGAAAACTATCATCATCCGCTTCCTCCATTTGATGGTGTACTGTAGGTGAGATTGACTAATGAGATCGACCGGTTTAT
>JAUBNQ010000005.1:6830732-6848637 GCA_032353495.1 Ctenopoma kingsleyae | reverse complement strand
GAAAACTATCATCATCCGCTTCCTCCATTTGATGGTGTACTGTAGGTGAGATTGACTAATGAGATCGACCGGTTTATAGAATGAGGTTCATCAATTAAAACTATGCACAGAGACATATTGGTTTATGTCAGATGATCTTGTTAAGGGAGATTCATTTCGATCTATCATTAATAAGATATTATTAATGACAAGAGGTGTGTGATAGTACCATGAAGGCTTAAACCAGCTATCAAGGCACGCAAAGCTGCTTTGCATATGGCATAGGGTAAAACGTGTGCTGCTTTTGTGTGGGACACAATAGTGAGTGGCATTTCAACATACGCTTGCTGCATTGTGCACAAGTAATTAACATTGCATAATCTACCTGCTTACAAAGCAACTTTTGTAATTAGAGTTATGATTGCAGCAGGATAATGACAGTGATTCGGAGACAGATAATGACTGTTGTGCTCTTGGCGGTTGCTGCAATGTTTGTGCAGCAGACTTCTGACATATGGGACACAAAAGGACACAATAGCTGGGCTGACCGCCTTTGTTCCTACTCAGGCAGGCCCAATCACTGCAGACAAATTGCACTGTAGCCCGTCCAAATGATGCCGACCCAGGCAAAATGGTTCAGACACATGAGAATGGCCCCATAATGTAAAAACCTCAGCAATGTGGAAACTCATGGACAGTGCACACAGTACCTACAGCTGTCTAGTGTTTCCTCACTGCAATAATACTGTTTATGGCAGGAAAGAAGCCTCCCTGTTGGAACCATCCGTGCTTCATGCATGCAGCTTTGAAGCTTAACACAAAATTCTAAAGCCAGTCACTGAATAAAACTGAAACTGCATTCAGTAAATGTTTTCTTGAAAATAATTTAAATAAATGTCTATTGTAGTCAATGGGAATAGAGCACTTTCCCCCAGCTTTTAAAATATGTCTATATGGTGTTTTAGTGGTAAATAGGGCTGGATGTTTGTATGGTAATACTACTTCAGAAAAATCAAAGAACCATCCATCTGTCTCATGGAGAAATGGTATTGTCCTTTAAAGAGATGGTAGAACATTTATTCAAATAAATTTAGACTTGTCAGAGATGGCATTTGATAGGAGGCACTTAGTCCTGTGGCGTCTGCGGCTGTGCAGTCAGTGGGGACAGGTCCATAGTGCAGACTGTGGACTAATCCATCACCGCCAGTGATGGGGCTGGGGGCCAAGTGCTTGGCTTCTCCCTCCAGGAAATAATCAGCTTTTAATTTATCACAGATCACATTCACGAGAAGACGGATCACTATGGGGAAGCCTCATGTGACCAGGCCCATCTCCTCAGTCATGCTGGAGTGCTTTTGCCTCATGTAATTTAATCTTATTTGTTTTTTCTCATCTCCTTCATTTTGCAATTTTTTGGTAAAGAGTAAATTTACCACTATTACATTATAACACTTTTAACCTTTATCCCACAAAAAAGCCTTCTGTTTAGCCCAGACTAATCAGTTTCCACTATTAGAAATTATTCTAGTGACGACTCAACACATGATATACAGGGGTACTGAGAACAGAAAGTAGGACAGTGGAGCAGGTTTTTTCTCTGTGGCATGAATGGAGCATATGCTGTTATGTAAGTCAACTGCAAGGTGTCTTAATGACTTCAGATTTGTTTCCAGCCTCTGTGTGTTGCCACAGTCTGTAATGTGGTCCCGACAGACATGTGGATGATAAGTAGCTCGACTTGAAGGAGCACAAGAGATGAGATCTACGCTAAGAGGGAAGGACAGTTTAGCCCCATGTTGTCCAGCCTCCCCAGCAATCATTTTACAGATCCCAGGCAGGTTAATCCTTTTATTGTAATGAAGAGAGGGGGCATAATGTACTGTGAATGTGAGATGCTTAATCCAGTGTTGACGTTTTTTATGAGGAAGAAGTGGGCACAGTGACACAGAACAGAGTGCTTGAGAGGCACGGGAACTATCCATCAAAACGTAATGCTGACATTGCACAGAACGCACACTTAAGGGGTTTGATCAGTTAATTGGTGTTTGTTGCACCAGTTGTTTGAAAATTTGATCATAAATAACATTTCAGAAGTGATTGTAGTTGTAGAAATAAGTGTGTCAAATTCTTCAAGAGAATTGTTTATTTTCTTCCATATATGCAATGAGATGAACAAAGTGAACTGCAGCCAGAGAGTATACTGTAATGTGCCCTCTCTTTTTTGTTTGACCTCTCAGTTACTGTATGTGTTGGTACAATAGTATTAGGGGAATACTTTTTATACTGTAGTTCCATATATGATGGAGTCTAAAACTTTGTTGTTGATATTGAAGTTGAATTACATAATACTCTTGACTCTCTTGTGGGTGGCTGGATACTAGCGGTGCAGAAAATGCAATATTGGCTGCATAGAACCTGTAAAGAAGTGACTTTTGTCTTATTCAGCAGAGTATAGTACAAATGACCAACTAAAAAAAGAACTCTCACTTTATAATAGTCATACAGTATGACGAGCAGAATGCTGATTTACACTGTTCGTGTTTAACGTTTGTCTAAACATAATGTTATGTTTATGTTGAGTTATTGGACATGGAAATAGCACCTTCTCTACCTCCGTACTGTCCTTGAAGCAGTTCCTCATGGCTCATTTCTGTGTTTTGCAAAAACAATCTTGAAAGCAGTTATAAGGAGGTATCCCTCTACTGCAGGTTTGCAAAGAAACATTACTGGAATCAGGACAACATGTAATTTTATGCACAAACTACTGTGGATACAACTCAGTGGATTTGGCAGACTGAGGTTAATTAGAATCATGTAATTTGACCTCAATATCAGCCATTGTTGTTTCATCCAAAAGTGGTGGTGTTTATTTGCTTGAAATTATCTGAATGTACTGTAAAACAGACTTCAGTTAACAAATATGAATATTATAGTCTTTGGTTTACTGTATGTTTTTTGTAATTGTTCTGTCTTCTCTTGTTCTCAGACTTTGTTCCTATTCTGCATAATCCTCTGATGTTTCAGTGTAGGAATGCATTTTGTACTTCAGAAGCACAAAAGCAGAAGATTTAAGAGAAGCAGATTAAACAAAGGGGAGCACAGGTCCCAGTCAAAGGTAATATGAAGTTCATTCTCAGGTGCCTCTAATTGGCTTCCTTTTAAGTTACCTGCAAGTTCTCGTTTTAAACTTTTTAACTAAAATTCATTTGAGTCTTGAGACCAAGGTCAAGACCGTCGTATTGCATCTTATTAGAGAATTGAGGAACTTTTGCAAGTGAAATAAGATGTTATGTGTCTGTATTTGCTCACCCTTGGTAACAGTGATGTATATCCACAATTTCGATCTTTGCAGAGTTTAACTGCTTCGGTCATGTGGAAGTGACACAATGAGAAACCACAGGTTTTGAATGACATCGTCTTGGTTTAGTAGGCATCCAAAAATCAATTTGTGGACATTGACTGTTCTGCTGATAGTTCCTGTCTTTTGAAAGGAGTTGGTCACTGAGCCAGCAGCAATGCTTCTTGTCACTGCCTGATTAATTGGCTTCAATCCATTCAGCAGTCTTTGAGTCAGATTAAACGAGACAATAAGGGGCTTTCATTCCTTTTGGACTGCATTGGTAGTGGATGCCAAAGAAGCCACAGAAACGAGTAAAACATGCTCATTTCCTTTGATGGAAGCTGGGTTAATAATGAGTACAGAGAAATAGAGTAGAATCATTGATTGTACTCTGATTCACCTTCACATGTGTGTTTGTGATTTCCAGGAGGACCAACTCAAATAAATCTTCCTTTATCTCTGATCAGTCCATTCATTAATCAAATGGAACAGGGTGATGAGTTGAATTAAGTGTCCAGCTTCTCACTTGCTTCTAGGTTGAACAGCTCATTTCACTGCTGTGTTCGCAAACCCAAAAGACCCTTGGTGCCATCTTGTCACAGCCATCTCCTGACCGGTAATTGAGTATTTATCTGATTGTCTTCAAGAGAACAATGCAGTGTTTATCTGACACAATTATCAAGAAAAATGGGGGACCTAGTCCATTGCTCCTCCAGGATGCTGGTGTGGTAATAGTTCAGGTGGAAAGTGGTAGAATTGTTCTGTTTAACCATGAGGGTGTCTTTACTGGACATTTACACTTGACATCATTTCATACTGTACAAATACTGTACAACATATGATGATTCTTTGGCTCCTCTGAAACAGTAGAGGAATGTGAATTTATGATAATGTACGCTCCACACAGCAATGAGCTCCATGTGGTTGAGATCTGATAGACGGCCTTTTTCGGTGGCTCTGCTAATTCTGAGACCAGGAAATGCATTTAAAGAGGCGCAATAGTGTCCACTGAGTACACAAAGATAAGACTGGAGAAAAGCTAACAGCAAATATGCTTGTGCCTTTTTTCTTGCAAACGTGTTACAAAAAGAAGAGTGCTAGAAAGGTCAGAAGAAAAGTTGCTGTGAAAAAGAAGGAGCTGCCACTAATAAGTAGCAAATTGTTGACTTGGTGATAACTAAATGAAAAGAAAATAAAGTTTTGATTTATTTATTGAATTAAATCATTTAACATATGATTGAGAGGAGAGCACAGTATAGTACTCTGAAAAATGTGGCGTAGTGTGCAAAATACTTTTTTGCATTGGTACCTAAGTGAACAATTTTTTTTTCAGTATTATATACATTTGCATTTTTCCTGTGAAAAGGTTATGTTGAATGCTCTTCATCTCAAAAGATGCAAGGTTTGAAGTGGCTCAGTCACTACTGTAGTGCCTTGGAATTTATGATACAGCAAGTCCATCATATTTTAGTCGAGGCATATCCAATTCAAGGAGTATGTCATGCCTGGCAAAAAGAGCTGCAACGAGAAAATCATAGTGCATAGCTGTGCAAAGAGGTAAATGTGAAAGAGAGTGAGAGAGATGGAGCAGCCGAGGTAGTCTGGCCTGCTGGATGTAATCAAACAAGGGTGAACAGGTTGTTCCACAGATGGCTGATCCACAGAATCCTTCGATTTATTTCCATGCTACAGACGGTCCCTGTCACTATGCGCAGGTGATGTCATCGCGGTGGTATTGTCTCGCACACACGACTAAACTCTAATGCTGTTGTCGTACCTGTCTGAAATCAATATGACACGGAGGAATTTGTGGTGTGTGTGTTTGTGTGTACAAAAGGGGATGTTAGAGTTTTACAACAGAGAAAGTCGATTTGCAATCTTCTTCTAAGACTGAAATCCTAGAATTATAAGTTATGTACTCATCTACCACATCGTTGCAACGTAATGGCACAAAATAACAATTTGAGTCATTTGCCATGAAAGCTGCTTTCTTTTCGCCGATGCTTTACAAGACTAGAAGTAGGGTTTTTATGTATTATTGTTATACTTACTCTCTGGTATTTTATTGTATTGTACACAACCAGTTTTTGACTGCTATTTTTGTCTTTCCTTAGATTGATGTCTAGTGATGCCAGGACAGTGAGCGGCACAATGCGTGGCACATGGTCAGGGGCCACGCCCCTCTTCATAATGGTTCTACTCAGACTGGCTCAGGCCCAAGAGGCTCCTTTAGTCCCAGGTAAGACATTTATTTCACTCTACTGTGGTGTCTTTTCATCAGTGATAAAGACTTCATGGTCTGGTTCCATCATCATCATTTGTCAGTGTCTCTGTCAGTCTGTGTGATTGTCTGACTATTATAAGCTTGACACCTACAGTATACCTTAGCTTTAATGACTTTTTTTTTGCCATGTAACTGTAAACCTCAAAGTTTTAGTCATTTGGCATCATGATTGCTGCATTGTCCTCAGTAAAGTTCAGCACATATCCTTTCAAAGACTTTCATACTGTTTGACAAAAGCATATGTCTACTTTTGACATTGCACAATGAATGAAAAAAATCTTTCCACTGTTTAATTTGTAACTGTACAAACATGCTCTTTAAAATCAGTTTCCTTCCAAAATACTGTCACCATATCCCAAAAGGTGTCTTTGATAAATATGACTATATACAGTCCTGAGGTACTTGTACTTTACTTTTTACTGCACTGCATTTATTTGACAGCTTTAGTTGGTTGTTACTTTGCAGGTGTAGATTTTTATTAACACAATATAATTTAAAAAATCAATTATAATGTTTAGTTATCAATTAACCACCATGACACATAAGCAGTTAAAATTAGAAAACAAACTGTGGTGCTACATAAAGGATATTATGTGATACTCAAAGTAACTGTAAGTGAAGCATGCTGTATGTGTAACTGTAGTGGCACATGGATTTGAAAAGAAATAATAATTCTCAAGCACTGTTTTCACATTCAATAATAATTCACAGTGAAGAATTGTAAAAAGACAACTGCAGATAATTTACCGAACTTTTTTCAAGGTAGCCCCCTGATGACATATGCTCTGAATAGATATGTGAGCCCAGATTAACTAAGGAATGGAGTCCAAAATGTATTATTAAAGCCCTCTGTCAAAGGTTCATGAGGTCCACACTGAATTTCAAATTTTCCCAGCATCTCAAGTTAAGAGATGGGGAAGGTTTTTGAGAATTCATGGTAAAATGAAGGTAGTTCCTGGCCCTGCCGCGGTTGAGCCTGTAATGAACATCCATATTAGTACTTGACAATAATATTTTTTGTTCTTCTTGTGTTAATCCAAGTAAAGTTTGTGCAAGATAGCTGTCATTTTGTGTGACTCGTAATTAGATATGTACTTATATACTTTTCAAGAGCACTGGTCATAACTGGATAACTGTACTTCAGAAATCTGTCATGTCTGTTCCATTCATTCCTGGAACTGTTGAGATGTACATAGATGTAATTTTACAAGTTTCAAGAAGTTTTATCTCCTGGCTAAAACTTGAGTCAAGTTATTGAAATGTTTTGCTGTTTGAGATAATAGCATGACTTATGGGATTTTATTGTCACCACATTTGGCAGTCAGTTCCTTCCTTTTCCACCCATTTCTCATCAGACAGGACGACAGGCCCATGCAGTCCTGCTTAGCAGAGCATTTCACACTCGCTGCTTTCTGTTACCTACTTATTCTGGCTCCTCCGCTTCTTTCTATTACCTTCACCTCTCATTCATTTTCTTTAATAATGTTCATGCCACCATCTTCTTTCTCTTCGTATTTTCTTTAGCCAACACTATCTAGGAAGCAATTTACTTGTCAAGCAGAGGCCAGTGTGTGGCTCTCTGTACTCTAATTTAATGGTGTGACTGTGAGCGTGTGTGTGTACAGGTGAGGGATTACTACCTTGGCAAAAATACTTGCAATCAAACTTTTGGACCAGGATTTCTCACTGGGATCAGTTAGAGGTACATTAGGATTGAAGTCAGCTTGTGGTGATTTGACATTTTTACACTCTGATGGCTTTTGTTAACACTATCTCTTCCCACTCATACTCTGCTCAAGTTATAGCTGAAAAGATACAAGGTGATATCCACAAGAATTTTAAGTGCAGCATGACGCATCTGTAAGTCTATTGGAGTTGGGCACAAAGATTTGAAAATAGATATTCTTTCTTATGTAAGGCACTTGATGCCTCAAGCAAGGTGTTCAGCTTCAGTGACAATTCACCCAAACCAGAGGGGGATGTCAGATGCAAGTTATGGATTGTACTTTCTGCAAATGTGTCAGCATAGTAAAGAAACTGTCATAAATATCTAGATGATGGGAAATCTGAATTCCACCCAGACCATGTGTCTTCCTTCCATTGTCTCTCAGTGAGAGGAAAATGTCAAGGGATCACTTTGATTTTTTTTCTTTGCATACTTACTGACTGACAGGTCTTTTAACTGCTTTGCCTTAAAGTAAATACCGACAGTTCCCAGAAGAAATGACAACCCATTCACTTTTCAGAGGGATTTTCTTCCTCTGGGATTTTAGAGGTACTTTATTTTATAACAGCCCATTCTACTTCTGAATTTTATCTAATTTTTGTCAAGTCCTTTGGCGTTTCAAATTGATGCTAAAGGTACCCCTTTGTGTCAGAGACTGAAGTTCGAATCCAGTCTGACACGCGTGTATTACTTTAAGGAAGTACTTTTAATCACTCTATTTATTTTATCTTTTAACTTGGCCTAACCCTGAATTCTTTGTGACAATCCCTAACTCAGTTGTGTTTGACCGTAATGTCTACCAAACTGTGATTTTCCACAACTGTAACCAAGCACACACAGCACAGCCTCAATCATTCCTACAGTGTCAGAAGTCTGCTGCTTGTTGTTGACGTTCTTTTCTCTTTCTACTTTCCACTCAACCAAACTGGTCAAGGCAGATGGCCCCCCACCCAGAACCTGTTTCTGCTGGAGGTTTTTTTTCCATTGAAGGAAGTTTTGCTTCTCTGTTGTCATCTAGTACTTGCTCAATGCTGGGTTTTCTATATAATTCTAAATTAATTGTGTTGTTATATTCTGTAAAGTCTTAAACTTTACATTGTAAAGGTACATAAACTGAATTGAACTGATGCTACCTGGAATGTCACATAGTGATGTGAAAAGGCATCCTTGATTGTGTTCATTACTGGGCTATTATCCAGTGTACGTCTCACTCTGTCAAAAAATAGTCTTACTTACGGGCATTCATATCACTGCTCTGCAAGTAACCTGCTTTTGTGTTAACTGTCCTTTCCCTAACCTAAACCATAGTTTATTTCACACAACCACTATTTTTCCCTAACCTCAACCATACCAACATACTACAACACTAGCACTGATCATAATGATGGGTTTTGCAAAATTGGCAATTTTTTTAATATGTGAGTAACCTGAGATGTTGGCTTTGTGAATTCAACGTGTGAAAATTATTCATTTATGTAAGCAAGCAAAGTTACAGCTTTGGAGTTATAATCTACACTGGTGATTTCTTCTTTAGATCCAGTATCATGGTTATGCTTAGTTTAGTTGCATGTTGATATATTTGATCATTACTGGATATGCTTGAGCAGATAGTGACACATAATGCATCTGAGTTCTACAGACATTGATCTTTTCTCTTTGGTTTAACTTTGTACTTCATTCTCATCTATGTCAAGCATGCCATATGTCCAGCATATTAAACCACGTGTATGAGTCTTTAATTCAAAGATGATAAAGTGGCTCTCAGCTCACTGTAATTTGCCTGGTGATTGGTTTTCTTGGGTGAAGTATCTCTAATGTCCCATAATACTATTCCAGTGCAACAGGTGCCTCATATTTTTCTAGGTGGGTAGATTCTGCCGTATGAAATATGTTTTCTATTCAGTTGTACTATCTGCTTTGCATTACAGGATTTCAGTATGCCTTCCCTGGATTGTGGGGTTTAATGCTAATACTCTTCTGTTTACAGACCCATAGGGTCTTGTCTTTTACAGCATGTTAACTTACTGAAAAATGCTATGTTTATGTCTCTCAGTGTACAATGATATAGAACTTTGTTTACTTCATACTAGTAAAAGTTTTCCTTTAATTAGATTTTCTACCAAATTTCATACCACAACATATTGCATCTGTCATAGCTACAGTGCAACTGCACCAAATTAAATTTGCTCTAATCTTTCTTCCTTTATCCACACAATCCAGTCTCAATTGACGCCATGCTCACTGATGAATTCCATATTTAAAACACTCAAATAAAGTGAAATAATGAGTATATGAGCTATGGAGGATAAACTGCCCCTCTTCCACAAACAGTCATACACAGTATAGTGTGTCAGGTGAGAGCGGCAGGCTCTGCTTTAAACTGTGGGCTACACTTATCCCTTTCACATTTGGTATTCAGCCTGCACACCAGCCTGTGGGTGATTAAATATGTGGTTAATACAGCACCATGAGAGTATCGAATTACATAGGAGCCATGCTGACCTTTTTAAATTACGGAACCAATTGTGCAAGACGGCAGAAGAAGTTTATAACAGGTACTGCTAAGATGGAGCCCAGAGGAGAATGGCTCTGCTGTTGCTGTCCTGCAACGCTCTCCTTATTAGTGATCTGCACTATAAGCACCCTATTTGACACTCACACTTTTCTTTCATTGTCCCACTCTGACTTTCATTTAAAGGCAAATTATTTATCTCTTTGTCTGTAGAGCTTTTTCAGCCACAGCCATTAGAGCACACACACACACACACACACAAACACACACACACACAAGCTAATTGTATTTCACTGTTGATGGGACGCGTATCACTCTTGACACACAGTGTAGCCTCACTCCATAAATCTTGATCACTTGCCTTTTCCACAGACGCATCCTAGTCAGCATATTGGCTTTGCTGATATGTGAAGGTCATTTCTGATGCCTGATCTAATTTGAAGCTAAAGCCAGAAAAATGAAGTAGCCTACTTTTGGCATCAGTCGCACGATTCCGTGGAGTCAAAGCTATTTTTCAGGGATGACTCTACTCATCTTCGATCCTCATTGCGAGAATTCAAAACCTGACTGGCAGCGATACAACGATCCTTTCTTGGCAAGGCGCAGACAAAAGCTTTTTACCAATGAAAAATAAAATATGCAGACATTAAAAACAAAGTATTTTTCTCTTCTTGCCAACTTTCAAGAGTGATTCCTGATTCCTCCTTTTATATAGCACTTTGCAAAATGCCCTGTAATTGTATTTAGGCGAAATATCCTCATTTCACCACTGTGTTTTGTTCTTTTTTTCTCAAGGGACATTGTGCCATTATTGAAGAAGGGAAGTGATTGAAGGCTTGGCGTTTCATATAATGAAATTCTTGTTACTTTTTTATTTGTGAAACGATACAATTTCGCAACACCAGTCATTCCATTAAGACATATTAAAAAGCTTTGTCAAAAAAAACTTTACACTAAGCCTTTTCTCTGAACACTGTCCATACTGATTTCTCAAAGCAAACCAATCTCGGTCTTGTCAGTTAAAATTGTACATGCACTTATCCCAGTTGACAGTCCATGCATTATTTTCCTACGCTCAGTTCCTTCTGTTGTGTATTCAAGACTGTGTTGTTTGTGTCTGTGGTTTGATCCATTTCAACGCTGTTAAGTATGATATATGGTAGTATTAGTGTTCAGGGAGCAAAATGTTTGCTCTAGTGTTTAATGGAATCAAAACTAAGCACGCTAATGCAATTGTCTGAACTGGAACTAAACTCATTTCTGGGGTGTGTACAGACAGGGCTTGAATCAAATGCCAGGAACTCTCTTATGCTTCTTGTTGACTATGTCTGCACTATACTCTGGTCTGTGTAATTAAGATCAGCAGGGTAGTTTTATTTATCCTTGCATAATTTTTAGTTTTAGTCTTGGGTTTTTTAGAATTGCTGAGTCCACCCTAACTTCATGCATATCATGCTCCCTAACTTTGGGCATTTGTACATATGGTATTTATACATTATCATATCTATATACTGTATTTACATGCAATTGTATGAAGCGGGGGTGCTTACTGATCTTACATCTAGTAAATTAGCTAAGTCAAGATAACCTGACAGTTTTACATACATACATTTTAAAAAAGGAACATTTCCTAACAGAAACCTTGAACCACCCCCCCCTTCAAATTCTTGCATGCATTGTTGTAGAGTTATAGAATTATTTTATTTTAATTATTTTAAATCTGCTTATTGTTTCTTAGCATATTTCAAATCATATATGTAGTCTGTCCTGCCATTTTCATGACATTTGTTTTGCATTTGTGTGAGACAGAGAGGCTGCAGTGATTCCATTAGAAAACAGCATTCTGTCTGCCATCTTTCTCTTTGCAAAACAGATAACCTTATTGTTTAAGGCATCTGACAATGTTCCTGTATCCCGGGGCACAGAACCCAGTGCTTATCATCTTCCTGCCTCTCACTTCATCCGGCCACCATTTAATTACAGTGCAGGGCACAAGCCAGTGTTTCATCATCACACTCCCTCCCCCCTCAGGCCATTATTTAATGATGAAAAATCTGCTCCAGGAGGTTTGAGCATTTGTTTTAATATTATTCTCCTACTTTTTATTTTCAGGGATTTTGGTGTGTGTTTGTATATGCAATGGGGGTGTCTTTGCACACATCCTGCACACCTTTTTTCCTCTCGTATTTTGCTCTCAGGCATTCATTCACTTTCTGGGTTGAAACGTCTCGGCCACCGTACTTTCATTACTTATCTTGGTTGTGATTTTGTTTTTGTAGTTTTGCAGTGGTTATTGTGTATTTTACATATGCAGACATGCATGCAGCACACGAGGACAGCCAAACATTCTCTATGGAGATGTTAATATGTTCAAATCACATCAAACGCACAGGAAATCATTCTACATACAGCTGGAAGGTTCCAGACTGTAGAAATATGTTATTTAATGCTACAACAAAACAAGGAAAATGCACTAAATACATATAAACAGATGGTTTTGTTTGCTTAATATCAGCTGTACAGTGGAAATATGATTGGAAAAAAATTGTGCAGCTCCTGATGTGTGTTATGCGCCGGGGCCTGTGCGTGCGTGTGTGTTGGCCTCTATGCTTTAACAGTCATATTTTCTGACGCGCGATCTCTGTCCGCTGCTGTGTCCACCTGTGTGCGAGCGCATGTGTGTCTTTGTGTGTACGCATCGCGGCAGAACTGTGCCGCGCGCGATACAGAGAGACAGAAATGACACCGTCGTGTAAATACGATAAATAACATGAGGCTGTTTAGTTAGTTTGATAAAAGAACAACATACAGACCTATTCCATAGGAAAGGAAACCTGAAATGATTTCTAATGTGATCTGGCGCTGTACAGAAAATCTAATTAAATAAAATAAACTTGACCATCTTGGGGTGGCGGGGCGCGCCATGATGTTAGGGGAAACACTTACATGTATCCAGCGTGACTTGAGCCTTAGCTCGCTGCTGCTAAGGCTGGATCTAACTAAGTTACTCCAAAGGGAAGGTGAGATTTAGGGCAGGTCACATTTCCTTTTAAGGGGTCAAAACACAAAACACCACTCTTTTGAAAACGAGACATTGAGGCGTCTCTTAGAAGGTGAATGAAAGTTGTTGTTTCTGAGATCAGTTTGAAATGATTCTGTGTCAGACCACAATCATTTACTAACTTTTAATCCTTTACTTTTTAAGCAATATGAGCCTCTTAACTTAATCACTCGTACTGCGATATTGTATATTTTGGCATAAAACACATATTGTCCAAAAATTTTACCGATATGCTCAGTATCATTATATTTACAACCTGCCAAATACATGTACATTAGTACACCCTCAATATCTTGTTGTGTTATTTATTATAATAATATATTCCACTGTTAATTGTGTTTCTTACAAGATGTATGTTGTTGTAGTTTAGTTGTAAATAAGATATATGTAAATGTCTAGGAGACGGGGTGAAGATGAACTCTAATGAAAGTGGAAATCACTAACAACATCAGTTTCCCTGAGCAGTCTGAAGTGTGTGCAAGTCATTGCTGGTACTTTAGTTTAAGCAAGATCAACAGAAATGGCTGAGGCTGTAATGTCATCATAAAATATGCTGACTAATTCATAGTCATTACAACCTACATATGCATCCACAACCTCACAGGGATTCTAAGTAAAAGTTAGGAAACCTTGTTTGAGGCATTTGTTAAACTAATTCAGAACACCCTTCAAGCTAGAAAATGGTGTTTTTCCATTGATTATTCATACAGTATGACACAGTGAGTTGTTTTAATAAAGATTTTATTAATTCCTTTGGATGCACTTGAATGAAAACACACTTCCTGTCCTATATTGTTACTTTTAAATCAAATTCAAGGCAATATTGAAACAGATAATACAATTACGGTATAGCTGCACATTTTTTTCCACATTTAACTTCTTCATACCCTTTCTCCGTCGCGTGTGCGTGTACACTTGTATGCATGTGATGGTACACTGTGTGCAGTAGAGTCTATTGATTTCCATAGAGACATGACACAAGCACCTCTGCATCTTTTCACCCTGTTCCTCAATCTGCTCCACACCCACTCCCTTCCCATCCCAACACACACACACACACACACACACGCAGCCCCCCAATATCACTCCCCATCCACCGCGCCACAACATCCCTCTCACGGGCTTTGTGCTGTGGGGCTACGGGAGAGTGTCATCTCACAAATGAATTTCTCCTCACATCCCTCTCTCCATTAAAGAACCTGTTTGTGTTCCTACAGCAGCACGCAGCACTCCCCTGCAGCTGTTTGTGCTCTCAGACACAAGTACTTGTTATTTATACCTGTGCTGTGTCTACTCTGGCTACCTGTATCTCTTGCACTCAGACTGAATGTTTTTTTTTTTTTTTTGCCATATTCATTTTCTGATGTACTTTTGTTCACACATGTTAATGGATAATTTAACTTTTTTCTTTTTTACTAGTTTTCTTCCTCAAGACAAATGACTTCTGTTAAGACGTCCCTGTGGAGACTTTCTTGCTTCTACTTTGCAAAAGCCATTCTTCAGGCCAGAATAATCTCCAGTAGGCAAAACCCATGATAGCCCATCCTTTAAACACAATAAAATCTAATTTTACAAATCTAACATTGTATGCTTTATTGTCTGACTATCTGGTTCTCCGAACTGAGGTTGAACGAAACCTGTTATATATGCCTCCACTGCATCGTTCTCTTTAGTAAATGACCATGTGAGTAATATTCTGCATATTTTTTTTGTTTTATTATTTTAGGTCTGGAGCACTTTTATTCTGTGAATAAAAAAGGACAGTAAAAATTACAGTTACTCTGAGCAAAACAAACATCGTCAGTTCTCATATACGTGGAGGCTATGTAATTCTGGTTTCACATGTGATGAGGTGCTCAACAGGCATCCGTCTCCACAAACTGTTGATTTGGATTCTACACTCAGCTGTGTAGATTGGATACACTGAGGGACTGGCAGACAAATTGAGCAACATCCATGATTGGAAATCCATGTGTCTACGTGCTTCGCAGAACAATGAAAATCTCTGTTTGTCTCCCCAGAAATCACAGTCAGAGATTTTCAGACACATTTGTTGATTTTTTTTTTATTTTTTATGAACAAGGCAGTTTGGGCTAATCAGCAGTGCTCCCCTTGTTGATGTTCATCTGTGTATGTGCAGGGGAGTGGATTCGTTTGCACAGTATGAAAAGTTTTTAGATTGAGGGGAAAGAACAGTGAGATGCAAATCTCCTCTGAAAGTCACCGCTGTATCTTGATGTTCCATTGAATTTGAGCTTTGAAGGTTCTCTAATGCCACTGGGTATTCTACGAATACAGCCTAAATGGCCTTTGTAAAATACTGAATTGTGAGCTCAATTTCTCATGCACGCTCATCTTTTTCCCATTCCCATTTGAGACAAGATATTGGAGATGATCCCCCTATTCTGGCAAGTGGCTGTTTTAAATGGAAGCTATTTCAGGGCTTTCATTTGTCAATCAGTCTGAAGAGTGTCTCCAACGGTGGCTCAATGTGTGAGGCTGTAATTGTCAGCGTCCCCTTCCGCCCAATGCGCAGCCCAGCGTTTTGCATGTGAAAGGATCCTGAAAGAAGACGTGAACGCTGAATTAATATCCAAACCGCCTTTTGTCTCCATCACTTTGGCTTCTGCTGCCATGAGACACTGAGGCACAGACACGTGGACAATCAATGAAAATGAGGAGAAGAGGAAGGAGGCGTCTTTGTTATCCTTATAAGTGAAAACTCCAAATCAGACTCGGAGGGATTAAATTCATACTGTTGGTCTATGGTGAAGTGTAATTGAACATTTGGACTTATCTTTAATTGTACATTCAGCATCTGACAGATTTTGATAAATGAATGTTGTGTTAGAAAATAATTTCAAACTAAAGTCCAGGAGCCACTAAAATATAAATGCATCTGTTCATACATACAAACTATAAAAGTAGGCATGAAACAGGATGTGTGTCAGTGTAAATGTAATAGAAAACCACTACCACCATTTAAAGACACTAAAGATGACAAGCAGCTTTATTTGGGGAAGTTAAACTTTTGTTGTTGTTAAACATTATGCAAATTTCCTCCAATGCACAGAAATAAGTCTAGCATCAAGGAATTGTTTTTATTCTGTCCTGTAACTGAAGCCTGTTGTTTTCTACTCCACTCAACTGTGGAAAAGTACTAAAGTAAGAGGGATTTTCGTTCCTTACAGTAAAACCTTGATGTGCTCCCAGAATCTAAATAAGAATATCAATGAATAGAAACACGCCTTTCGGGAAGCAAACAACTTACAATGTGAGAAAATGTCTTTTCTATTGCAATTGAATGGGTAAATTAAATGTTCAAGGCTTGTGGTAGACAACAGACTGCCCACCTCTGAGTCAATAGGAGTATGGAGGTTTTCATATTGTATTGCCCATTTAACTAATTATTGAATGAGAAGAAGTTTTGTCAGTGTCAAATGATCTGTATCTCGTTTAAGGAGTTGTATGTAAAAATGTGTAAAAACGTATTTTGTATTTTACATATGGAATTAAATTGACTCATTTTGTACATATTTTTGTTTTTGCTTTGACTGGATGCTGTACTGTAGATACTTTTCCAATGCTGTGAGTGTATCTTGTGATATGAAATATTAATGTGCATTGTGCTTCTAAAACAGAAGGTCAGGTGCATGGAGAGAATTTGGAGAGAGTCTAAAAGAGGCGTTAAAATCTGGAACAAGATGTAATAACATCCCTACAACTGGCACATTTCTAGCCTTGCTGGAATTAATTTTTCATTAATGAATTGGTATTTTACAAGATGACACAAGAAGTTTCATGTTAGCATCATAACGTGTGGTCCAGTTCTCCCTTCCCATTCACAGAAATGATAACCAAGCTATGATTCTACAGAGCAGCTGATAGTAGTCTATCAGGAAGCCCTGGCATCTATTGTGTTTTTAGGAAATGAAATGCTGCTATTTTATGAGTTTCCCTTATCTCTTTCTAATGTTGTTGTCCCACCTGCACCCTCATAATCTCTACAGGCACTCATAGCTCACATTCTACCGTCTACTGCACAGGTAATGATTTGGATAACAAATGTTAGGGGACACAGGAGATAGGATTGCTGTCTAGACTTAAAGAATTTTCCTGTTTTGATATAATAGCACGTAAGCAGAAAGATTATAAAACGAAAATAAGCCTGTCTCACCTCCACTTGAGTTATGGCCGGGCATTACCAAAACTTTTTCCTCAGTTTTTTGCCTTTTGTATGGCTATTATTGCTCCCTGAACTCTCATGTGGACATCAGGGCATCACTCTTTCCTCTCTTGGATGACATGTTCTTAGGTGTAGCACAGCCTGTTTGATGGCCAATAAGAGATTTCCCTAGACTAAGTCCCCACACTGATGATCATGTCCAGGTAATAAGCCTGATATACAGCCCCATTCCCTTAATGTTTACAGCAGCTACATGCAGCTTTAATTAACGAAAGAGCTACTCCTGTTGCTCCAGAAAAATCTCACCTGATCAATTACTTCCATTCAGAAACTCACATATCCACACACTTCACTATAAAAGTCAAACGAAAAATTACTTTGAAGCAACATATTTTCCTAATGAAGCCTGAAATCAGGCAAGAAAGCTCCCTGTCAGCACTAAATGTATTAAATGCCACCCAGGACATTGTATACACAAAGAAGTTAGAAAATTAATTTAGAACAAAAAGATTTTCTCCCCTTATCTCCCCATGTGAACTTCACAAGGAGCAGGATGACATTGGTTTTATTACCGCGGAGCCTCGATGACGAGCTGGATGAGCGAAAGTGCTGACAAGAGAAAACGAGCGGATGATCAGTCACTGGCTGAGTGCCCGTCACAGACGCTCAAGGATGTTGAGAGGACATTGGCCTCTGTCATGTGATTGCCTGGAAGAGGAGCCCCATAGCAGGGCCAAGTATGAGGGGTTAAACACAAACACCTGTTCAAGAAAAGAGAAACCCTTCAAGCCCTCAATGAAACACAGGCACACAAGTG
>JAUBNQ010000005.1:6812031-6830632 GCA_032353495.1 Ctenopoma kingsleyae | reverse complement strand
ACGCTCTTCCGATCTATATATATTTATGTGTGTGTACACACACACACACAGCGACACATGTATAGTCAGCCTGATGGTGATGATGATGGTGCTGATACTGGTAGAACTGCATTCAGGTGACTAATGTCAAGTGTCAGATTTTCTGCTCTTTTCCTTGTCTTTCCCTCCCTCCACCAGGTGCACTTCCCCCCACTGTCTTTGCTTCTCTGTCTCATATTAATGTCATGTCTCCAATAGTAAGGGTGAGCGAGGGCAGAACCGCCTCTGCCATCTTGCCGTTCTTTGGTTTTATTGCCTGTGTCTGTCACACCTTCAGGCTTTGGTGCACAAGTGCAGCTGTGTACTCAGCATTCACTTTTATCAGCTCTGTGGAGTTGCACACGGTGCAGCTTGAAGGTTACAATGCCCTCTGAGTGGAAGCTATTCAAAACTATATATTGACATATCCTTCACGCCCATTTTATTGGTATAACATTAGTATTAGTCAGTTTTTTTTATACATGAATAGGTTTAATAGCAAGTTAATTACTGCTGCCTGTGAATTCCTGACCAGTTTAATAGATCTCATTGTGCCTGTTGAACTAGTTATAAGTGCACACACACAGATATAATCGTTTTTAGCCTCATTTATTGTTAAATGTGAAATACTGAGTCTTTTTAAATTCCACCTTAATGACAGCTGGGTCTACTCTCAACAAGGAGACAGTATAAACAGTCCTTGGTGAAGTTTAGGTACACAAACTAGTTTGGTGTAGATACAAAAAACACAGGGTTGGGATTTGTAAAAAAAAAAAAATGGTTTGGGTTAAAATAGGTACAACCTTTACATTATAAGATGTTGCAACATTGTTTAAGGATCATGGTTAAAACATAATGCAAAGTCCCTTTTCTTAGAGCTTTATTTCATTCCGCCTTAAGTAAAAATATTTTTATGTGGTCAGTCAACTCACAGTAATTTATGAAATAACGTGCATCTGATTAGAAATTTGATCTATTCATGTGTCAGTAATCAATAGGCTGTTGTGGCTCACAACATGCTGATGCATAAAAGCCATGTGTAACAACATAAAGGCTGCTTTGGCAGTGTTTAAAGATGTTGCTGTGCCAGACAAAAGACAGAGGAAGTCTGGTTTATATCCAAACATGAGTAAATGGGGATGTGTCAACATCCATCTACACCTAATTGTGGGAGTGGGCTCTTGCACATGTGCATAATTTCACAATGGCTGAGCTGTATGATGAGTGAGATATGCACTATAATGAGATGTATAACAATGTGTATGCATGGGATTACACATTTGGTGCAATGACTGCTTATGCATATTTATTCCTTTGAGCACAAACATTTTTTACCGACTTCTTCAATGTACAGTTTTTAGCATCTGGCCCCAGAGATTTAGCAAGGATGTAATAGCCAGATTTTTCTACTGTATTTGCATAAATTAATGTGAAACTGGACAATATGGACTGTTATTAATGGTTAAAGACTTTTGTTGTGAAATCTTGTGAGCACTGTGACAGTTTTGTGAGGACATAAAGCTTAACAATGGCACAATACAGTCTCTTCATTGTCTGTGATATCATTTTCCTGCCATTCTGCATTCAGTATTTTGACTAAATTAATTACCTCTCATGCCCTTTATGACTATGACAGTGCAGAGAGATGTGAAGTTGACAGTGTTGTCTTCATGATTTCTCATTTCCATATGAACAACAGCACTGAAGAGGCCTTCAACCTCCCCACTTACCTCTGCTCTGCTCATAAATTGCACAACGCCAACGTACGCACGCATGCACACATTGCACTCCACTCATCCGTACTAAAACCTGCACATTACCATAGATAACTGCCCTTCACAATCTCTGACAGGTCCTTTTTCTTCTTTCTGTCTGTGATACAGTGTCAGATTATCTAGATGAAGTGCTGGCAGGGGCCGACGGTATGAGGGACAGTATCATTTGCCAGGGTTGCTCATTAATTGGCCAGCGGAATCTACAGGACTTCAATTTATATGGATTGCGTTCAGGTAGCAGAAAGCGTCCAGGATGTCTTATCAAAAGGTCGTGCTGCTGCAGACCTTTGTGTGTTGGGTCATTAATCTTGCTGTCAGTGAATTGTCATTCGAAGTATATTTTGTCTTGTCCTCACCTCTGGTTCCTTCATGTCTGTCCGGGGTTATGAATGGAGAGAAAAAGGCGGCCAGTTCTGTTAGGCTTCCACCCATACACCACTCATCTAATCACTTGATCAGGGCTGTGTTTGATGTTGATTGCATTGAGTGGCAGCAGACCAGATAACAGAGAGACCCATGGGGTGGCTCATCTTTACCTGTGACTGATTGGAACTACACAGCATTGTGTTTCACTATTATTCCGGTCATTTTATGGAAAAAAGACATCTCTGTGCTTTGTATGTGATATTGTAAAACGGTGTTCACTTTATGTACAGCCACGGTTAAGCTTGGTAAGCATCTTGCA
This sequence comes from Ctenopoma kingsleyae, assembly GCA_032353495.1. NCBI lineage: Eukaryota > Metazoa > Chordata > Actinopteri > Anabantiformes > Anabantidae > Ctenopoma > Ctenopoma kingsleyae. The sequence continues at coordinate 6,828,154 of JAUBNQ010000005.1, read as the reverse complement.
TGCCGAACAAGTGGACCAGGGTAGAAACTGTCCTCAGAGTGTGCTGACATGGCCATTCTGTGCATTTCTCAGGGAGAGGCCAAGGTGCTGAGCTCATGTTTCCTGACCCAACAAGCAGCAACAGCAGTAAACAAAACATAGCGATGAGCATAAGACCACTCAGCAGTGATAAAGTTGCAGTCTAACTGTGAATTCCCATTTTAGACAATGCCCAATCTTTCATTCATGTGTTTTTGTTAACTTGGCAGCTTTAAGAAGAGTGTTGTGCTTATCATCCCAGCAAGATGAATTATAGAATTGAAACAGAAAGTTATTTATGAGCTGTGATGAAGTGTGATTTATCTGCAGAATGAAATGAATAATAGGAGAGATGAGTTTTCTTGCCCTGTATGCTTAAGCTGCTTGAATCTCCTTAAAGTACACATTGCCATCTATGAGATGAATAAATAAATCATATATTTTAATCTTTCATCCAATCAGCCAGTCTTTCAATTTAAATGTTTTTGCAGGAACTTGAAAAGGTGTAGGCAATGCGTAGAGACAGATTTCTGTCCCTCATCACACTCTTTCCAAGTCTTATGGCACAGTGCTACAGATACTCCAAGATACCTTGTGACAGTGACAATAATGAATGACGGTACACTTTCTTTTTAACAGCACCAAAGGTATCCAGCTTAGCAATTACAGACTTTAATGAGCCCCTTAATGACAGATTTAAAACTTGTCTTATAATTTTATGGTAGCAATATAAATCGATGGAGATATCTTTCTGCCATTTTGAAAAACCCTTCTCCTGAAAGGCACTGGTACTCTATCTATTTAAAAGCACATGGATAGCCATTCAAGATATGAGTATGTCAGGGCTTAAGAGCATTGGTCAGCGCTGATCGCTCTGGGAGTAGCTGCAAGGTTATGTCAAGGTGACTATGTCACTGTGTCATTCCTGGGTGCCCTCATGCAGAACATTGCTCATTTATACATCTGATTTCTCTATTCAATTGGTTTTGCTGCTCCTGTGACAACAGATCAAGCAAAATTCCCTAAAGAAGCCTGACAATCAATAGTGAGGTAGCTGACACAGCGCACTGGGACGGAGGGTGAGTGAGGAGCTGACATGGCTCACATCACTCCTATGTGACACATCCTCAGTGCATCTGACATGTGCCGTCAAACACCAGCCTCCTCGCCATTGTACCACATCAGCATTACAGATGTCTACAGTAAAGATTTATATTGGTTTCCATTGAGTTTCATTGCTTCTTTGTGGGGATTGTGACAGGTCAGCCATGTCAGCTTTTTGCAGGCAACTACACGTCCACATTTGTATCTGGTGTATGTGGTTATGTCTCCCACAACTGAAGCTTTCTGAAGTCTTGACATTTCCAGATGTTTCTGCTCTTGTGCCATATGTTCAATGAGAACTGGGCCGCTTAGTATTGATTTACCGTCAGTCATGTGGTTATGCTGGGTCCAACGGTGAGGAATAGTGGGAACAGGATGGATAAATAATGCATAGGTAGTGTAAGAATTGTAATGCCATCCTAATGTCAATTGCTTCTTCATGTCTGAACTACTCTCTTTTTGTTTTTATCTGATTCCTTGATCATGTGTATATGTATACTAATATCCCAGTTGTGAGTCTTAACCTGGTTTTGTTCACATTTGCAGTTGTGGTGTGCTCTCACTGTTTGTCCCCTGCTGCCTTTGTGTAGACTATGTATTTGTGAATGAAATTTGTAACCTGTGAAAATTGTTTCTGGTGTTCAGACTTTGCCAATTAACACAGTCACTTCACAACAAGAAAGATCTGAGTTCTTTATGTATGAACTGCATGTTCTCCCTTTTCCTGCATGGGTTCCTTCCAGGTAATACAGTTTTCTTTCACAGTCCAAAGGCATGCAGGTTAGGTTAATTGGTGACTCCTCATGAATTCCTTATAAATTTTGACTATGAATAGCTGTCTTTGTCTGTGTTGGCCCTACAGTGGACTGGTAACTTGTTCAGGGTGCACAGGATAAGCAGTATAGCTGATGGATGGATGGAAGTGCATCTTTGATTTTACTTTCAGCCAGTCTCTCTCATTTCTGCACTGACTGAATCATTTCAGCAGTTGAGTGAACTGAGTTTAGTTAATTTACAGGAACATTTATTGCTCTGCTTGATTTGCCCGCTTCAGCTGATCAGCACTAATGGAAGATGGGAGCAATCATTGGGACTGACAATAACATTTTTCCTCCACATCACTACTGTCAGACTTTGACTTTCATGATTAAATAATCATTACACAGTTAGTAATGTTAATGACTGGCTAACTTAAACAGTGAAAACATCTGCCCACAGAAACCTGAATAAGGTGTTTACATACCACATTATGATGTTTTTTTTTTTTTAACCAGGCCACTTTTAGTAAACACTTGCTATAATGCCTCAAGGCAGGTCTGTGTTCTGCATAATCATTCCCATACATCTATGAATTTAGTTTCTCTCACATATTTAAATCTTACTAATATAGCTTTCTTTACGTGCCATTGTTGATAGTTCTTCATTGACCTATAGTGCTGCTCTAGAGCTGTCACACACACTAATTTAGTAGTGACAATCACTCACATAGAAAAGGCCCCATGGCTTTTAGTGTATTAACACACATTAACGCTTCCCTCCATACTGAGCCAACCCCCACCATAGTATCTCCCCTGCCAGCTTCTCTCTGAACACTGATGAAGGAAACAGACATTTATTGTTCAATACTATTGACCTGCAGATTCAGAGTGATTTATCCACCTTTTATTGGGATTGTTTTTTCTTTGTGTGTAGGTGTGTGGGTGTGTGTAGGCTTTATGTTCAGTAGTATCCCAGGAAGTGCCCCAGTGCTGCAACACATCCATTTGATTTTGACTTGATTTATCTGTTTAAAGAAGGAATTAAAAAAAGCAGGAGAGCTGTGACAGTCCAGTCCATTCATCAATGTAAAGGCCAGTTTCCCCTTGAAACAGGGGTAATTCCAACAGAGCCCTAAGTACACCACCATGGTCATCAGGAAAAACTGAAAACTGTTCATCTGAGAGTAATGCCCTGCACACTTCAAGAATACAAAGCCTGAAGCAGACGCAGTCTTCCCTTCCAGGCAAGCTTTAACCTGCACAGCACATCTAGAGCCTTTACTTAAACATATTGTACAGTTTACCCTGAGGTGGAGGGCACAGGGAGGGCTACATCTCTTTATACCCAATTAAGCTTGCCACAGGAGGTAGATAGTCCCGACCGAAACCTCTTCTCCCTCAGTGCCCCATTAGAGCACTGAGAAGCCTGTAGACGTCTGAGTCTCTGGTGAACAAACCCCCTGACCTAGAGCCAAGGAGAAGCACTCCAGCTCCTCTCACCTAAATATACAGACGTGACTGCAAAATAAGAAGCTGCCTCCAGTTCAGGAGAGGTAAAGGAGACTGCATGGTTGTGTGTGTGCCAAGAGAGGTTAGAGGCCATTCTTTGTTTATTTTTAGGGAACAGCGATATGTCTGAGACAGACCTAGAAAACTAGGAAAACACTAAAATGTAACAAGCATATCTGAAAATTGAAAATGTTTGAAATGCTCTCAGTAGACTTGCTTTGTCTTCATTCCTGGTGTGAGCATATGTAGAGAAATCAACCATACATATGTATTTTTTTTTCTATTTTTTACTTTTTTGCATATTTGTCACACTTAAAAGGTTCAGATCATCAAACAAATTTAAATATTAGACAAAGATGGCAATGATGGCACACGTAAACACAAAATGCAGTTTTTAATTGATGATTTTATTTATTAAAGAAAAAAAACTATCCAAACCTACATGGCCCTGTATGGAAAAAATAATTCCCTCAAAAACTGATAACTGTTTGGGCCACATTTGACGGCAACAACTGCAATCAGGTGTTTGCGATAACAGACGATGAGTCTTTCACATCGCTGTGGAGAAATTTTGGTCCACTCCTTTTTGCAGAATTGTTTTAATTCAGCCACATTGGAGGGTTTCCGTGCATGAACCACCTTTTGAAGGTTATACCACAGCATCTCAATTGGATTCAAGTCTGGACTTTGACTAGTCTACTCCAAAACCTTCATTTTGTTTTTTTAAGAGTTGGACTTGCTGGTGTGTTTTGGATCATTGTCCTGCTGCACAACCCAAATGCGCTTCAGCTTGAGGTCACAAACTGATGGCCGGACATTCTCCTTCAGGATTTTTTGGTAGAGAGCAGAATTTATGGCTCCATCAATCACAGCAAGTTGTCCAGGTCCTGAAGCTGCAAAGCAGCCCCAGACCATCACACTACCACCACCATGCTTGACTCTTGGTATCATGTTCTTATTATGAAATGCTGTGGTAGTTTTAAACCAGATGTAACAGGATGCACACCTTTCAAAAAGTTCAACTGTTTTTTGTCTCAACAGTTCTGGCAGTAATCAGGCCTGGGTGTGGCTAGTGAAATTTAACAAAAAATGCAATTAACCTCAGTCACTTCATGTTTTAAATAGGGTGGCAATTACTTCATCGCATAGGGCCATGTAGGTTTGGAAAATTTTTTTCCTTAATAAATAATAATCACTTAAAAATTTAATTTAATGTTTACTTGGGTTATCTTTGTCTAATATTTAAAGTTTTTTGATGATCATTTGATCATAAGTGTGATGAATATGCAAAAACATAAAAAAAATCAGGAGGGGTGCAAACACTTTTTCACACCACTATATATATGTATATATGAGTACATGTACTGTATATACATTGATATTGATATATATTTATTTGCTACCACGTTGCCAGTGTAGTATCCTGCACTGAAAATCCATAACCTTAGCCATATGCCCACCAAAATCATGACAAATACTCCTGCATGCTTAGCCAGAGGTTTTGCATCACTCATGATTCAGTGTCCCCTGTCTTTCCTCCCATTTGGGATCCGTCTGGCCCTAGCAGCAGAGAGAGAGTTGGTACTGCCTGTGTGTTCCAGCGGCACCATACAATCTGTCCCTGCCTGCAGGCTGTTATGTTGATCCTCAGCTGCCTCACAATCAATGACCAGGCAGACAAAAGGGAAGAAATGTTCATCCAGCAGGCACTTCTATCCACGTCCAACTCTAGCAAGTCTACAAGTGTGTATTATTGTCTAGTATTTCATCGTCTTCTTTATTTCCCTCTCCCTTCGTGGCTCCCGCAGCTAGCACCCACTACCACCAAACTCCCATCACACACACCTTGTAGCAGACAAAGGAGCAATGAGACTACCTGTGTCAATGCAATGCAGGTTTATAATCGGTATCACCAACCGGCTCCTTTTTCCCAGCTACAAATTGAGCTACAAATTTTTTCCAGTTTAATTTCCTGTCAGTAATATGTCTGTGTAATTGTAAACTACTGATTGATCATGTTGTTTTCTTCTTTGTTTCACCTGACCAAATCTATCTCAAAAACACTTTTAGCATCAACTTTAGGACAAAGATTTATATTTAATTTCTTGAAGTGACATTTCAGACAGAAAATGAAGTGTTAGGTGCTAAATGTCAACCAGTAAAGCATATCCCAATTTATACTTTATATTCTTGTCTCAAATTATTTTGCTGTCTGAGTGGACTTAATTCATGCTACATAAGTGATGGATCATCAGGTTAGAGGATTAGTTCTCAAAACAGATCCATGATCTTGTTAATTTCTCCACACAATGCTAATGTACTGGGAGTCACACACTTAGTTGTGCAAGCATACTATGAAATGTGGGCTAGGGAACATCTATCTAATTAGAAAGTATGGAATTCCTTCACACAAGATACCATTAAGACATTAGACGTGCCCACCAGTGGTTTACCACATGGGGGCAGGAGTGGTCGAGGGATTTATGTGCTCGTGCTAAGCCAGTCCAAGTCGTCAAGATAAAGCAGAATTAACTGTATTCAGACTCCCTGCTTACTAACTGACTTAACAGTCTACTCTGAGTATGAAACTCTCAGGTATACAATCAAAGAAAGGATAACTGGCAGGAGACAAATCTTTTAATGTATAGGTTCACTTAATGTAATACAATACATATAATCTCTGTGTAGTCTTTGAGGATTGTAGGCTCCTGCACATTACTACTGGGGCTGCAGCTGGAGTATGTGCTTTTCAAGGCAGAGATGTTCTCAAATCCAAAAAAGTTAGGTGTAATTGAAAATGAGGCTGCTCTTTTAACTACCTAAATAAATAGGATGGCAAGAGTCTGGTTTCACTGACTGCAAATAGGAGAGGGAAAGAAGCAGAGAGACAGCAAGAGACAGAGAGACAAATGGAAGAGAATGAGCATGGAAAGACAAAGAGTCAGACTCTGGCAAATTGACAGAATGATAGAGAGAAGCAGACATTAGAGACTTTAGACACTTGTAAAGCTTTTATGGCAATTAAGATATTGTGCATTCAAGAAAATCCTATTAAATCCAAGGTAATGTGTTATTCTCTACATTATTGCCTGTCTTGAAGTGCATGTGTGAAAGAGACAGAGGCAAAACAAAGAGGGCAGGTCATGAGTGTGGGTGAGAGTGAATTTGAAGCTTTATTACTGGCCTATATTGCGGTCCAAATTACAAATCTTGGAGCAGTTATTCCTGCCTTGAGATGTTACTTCAACCCCACGTTTGAGGCAAATCATCCTGTAATGATATTGCTTATTGCAAATGAGGGAAGTGATGGAAGGTAATGAATGAGGCGGGGGTACAATCCGATAAGGCGGCACCTAACTAAGTGGGTCTCTCCTTCTCAACCTTCAGCCAGCCGACCCCGTCTCAGGCTGCTCAGACCATTATTCAAACCGTAACAAGCCGATTCATTTAGGCTGTCGGTGAGCAGAATTATATTGCCGCTTGAGCGACCGTTGAGCAAAACATAAAGATGTTTTCCGCACCAAACATGCAGCATTTACATAATTTCAGCTCAGGGTTGGGGCAGCAATAATAAGTTATGATAAAACTGTCATTAGAAACGGGAATGTGCAGGGAATAGGAGACGCTGAGTTCAAGATTAATATGGGAGCGCTCCACCGTGCTGAAATGTCAGGGGACACAGAATAATCAGACCGGTTTTGTAGGGATAACATACAGTACCTGTATGGGCATACACGAGCCAGTGTGTGTCTTCATATTTCTGTGTGACTACATCTGTGACTTGTTGTATGACACTATGACACTAATCTGAAGGTCAAAAACATGAGCTTTAATGTGCGTTTAGCATGTTGCAACACCTTGCTTACTGCTTTTACAATGGAAGTACAATCTTTGAAGGAAACTGTAAGGTAATAGCAAGAGTAATTTGGTTAGTTTTACACTTCATATTTATAAATTGTAAAAATAACTGTACTTGTAGAAGAAAAATCAGCAATTTGTGCATTGATAATAATTGATAGAGCATAGAGGCCTTAAACAACTGTACAACAAATGTAAATGCAACCAAGAAGTGTTCATGGTTCATGGTCAGTGTATCAACTTTACTTTCTAATTGTTAGGAAAAGTGCTGTAGAAAGTTTTTACAACTATGTGACTCCTGATTTCCTTCTATCAAAACTGTAGAGTTACTCCCCTTTTGCTGCTATAAACAACATCCACTCTTCTTAGAGAAGACTTTCCATAATACTTAGGACCAAGACTTGATTGATTGTTTGTTGTATTAATAACATTCAAAATTTTCCTTTGTTGGAACTAAAGGGCCTGGCCCAAACCATGACAAATAGTCCCAGACCACAAGTCCACAGTTTTGGTTATTGTGGTGCTGTGGTCATAATTGTGCTGGCAATACTATCCTTTCACTTATATTTGCATAATGCATTGTGCCTTTTAATACGATAGCTATTTGCAGGTTTATCAGCTTGTCACACACATCTTACCCATCCTGTGTTAAACTGGATTGGAACTGAATCTTGAAATAGGTGTTAATGGTCAGAGAAACGGTTTAATTGATCAAACAAACGAACGTATCTAATAGATGCTACAATGCAGGAATGGTTTCACAAGGACATGGCATCCTAGGTAATGTGCAATTTGTCACAGGCAATGGCTTTAAACAGTACATTAGATGGACATCAACTTGGATTTATTCATCCAGCCAAAGGCAGGAACAGTAGTAAAAGGGATGTTTGGCCATTATATTGTAGATGCTGAAGAGAACGTTTGTTGTGGTGTCTGCCACAATTCACAGAGATAGTCCTCGATTAGAGGAATGAGTCAAAGATGCTCTAACCCCAGGATATAGTTTTAAATGAATGTGCTGACTTAATGGTCACTCCATTAGTTTATATGTTATTGACTTTTGTTCAAACATGCAGTGGAAACAGTATTCTGACAAAGATTGTTATGTCAATTAGGCTCAGATTCATTTATGTCTATGAAAATGTTATTTATTTTTTAAATAAAAGCAATATTCTTTGAAAAATACATAAGCAGTATTTTCCCTTTAATAATCACACTGTGCCTACTCGTTGTTTTTCAGCAATTAGCCAGATTGTTCCCTGATAATGCTGAAAGTAGTAGTCGAGCTACAGTAACTAAAGAATGGGTGAGAAATGGAGACACAATGTCGCTATCATTTGGGGACTGGGGCAGTGCCATAGCACAACTTAACAAAGATTAATATCCTCCACTTACTGGGCTCTGTGTGTTTATTTTTGGAACACGTTTTTTGAGGGGAAGCACTTACCATAGCCATTACTTTCATAACCTTTTTGTCATTAAATAACAGGGGCCTGTGGGCACACATGAGCATATGGGCACAGTGAATTAATAATCTCAATAAAAGTGTTAGAGCAACCATTTTCCTTTTTAACAACATTCCCTACTTCCTGTCACTGTTTTCACACACATTCCTAGTCTCTTTTTCCTCTTGGTCTTAACACAGGTCAACCTAAGTGCCACTGTGGCATTGATGTGCTTCCTCTGAAGCAAATCAAATGTGGAGTCTCCGGCTGTGTCAGCCCGATCTCTCTCTTGACACAGGGCTTTATTGAAAAAGCTATAGCCCTTTATAGAGAAGAGTGTCAATTTCAAGACAAAGTCAAAATGGCAGTTGCGCAGAATCCATATTTAATAGTGGCAAACGGAGCAAACACAATTCAAGAAAATCAATACTACTTTCACATTTGATCATACATCACCTTTCTCTGAACCACTGCTCACCTCTGTCCTTTTGTCTCCCAGAAAGAAGCTATGGATCTCCAACAATGAATTCAGAACAAACACTTAATAGATCCACTTCTATTTGTAGTTTGTGGATAAAGAGCTATCTATAGTTGAGGCTAAAACATTTACATTTAACATAAAAGGCTTTAAAAAATTGTAGAACATAGAATTAAATCTGTTTGTTACATGACTGTAAAAAACGTCTTGTCGATTTTTAATGTTACACTCTTATTCATCTGATATATTACCGCAATAATGTAAATGAGGTTGCAGATTCATTCCAGAAATTTTTTTTACGAATTCTCAGAAATGCCATGCAAAATGCAACTAGAAGAAAACGCAAATATACTTACCATGTGTTTGCTTGTTTAGTGGACTCCATATAAGATGCTGAGACCAGGTAAACCACTGCAAAGGCAGTTTTGGATGAACATTTAAAGATTAAGTTAGAGCTGATCAGGAAATAGTTGGAAACAGGCAAATGATGGAACAACTGTCTTGAGCAGTACAGAGTAAGATTGTATTTGGGGAGACTGAGGTCAGGTTATATGTAGTTATAATAACAATAATATTAGATACCTAATTAATCCCCTTGGGGAAATTCATGTGGACAGGCAGCTGCATTTTAGCCACCAAGGGTTCAGGGTTCAGTGTCTTGTCCAAGGCCAGGAATTAGGGGAAATGGGAGTCACACCACCAACCCTGGGGTTCGTAGATGACTGCTCTACCAACTGCGCCAAGGTGGCCCCTGTTCGGCAGCTTGTTTGGCAGATGGGCCTTACTGCCATGAACCATAGTGCAGAGCAAAGGTGAAGGATGATCGGGAAAGGACAGAGGGAGGGCACACACATGATGACCCCATAACTACTGTCACCTGTCTTTATTTGCTTTGATTTCCTCAAAGGCACACCCGCCTCCTGTTCTCATATTGTGCTTCACACCCACACAGGTAGCATTCAATGTTTGGTGATGAAAGGCCTCAGTAATGGGTCTTTTCTATATCCAAGCCCAACTAAACTGGTGTGACAGCTCTTCCCTCTCCCCAGACCAGGCTTTATATTGTCTCTGTGTGGGACTGCATACATTTAGAGTGGATGAATTTCATTACAGACCTGTGTGTGTGTCTGTGTGTGTGCAATCTTACACATGCATCTTTGTCAAATAGCGATGGATTAGGTTACATATTTGGCCAGTTCCCAGGTGGACTGCAGAATGTGTGCATGTAGTAAATCTGTCTACAATGACCCCAAAAGAGCAGTGCGCGGTGATCGCAAAACCATGAGGAATGAGATGGAAGAGGAAGAGGGCTGTGTCAGAATTCACTTACTAAGCAAACAATATACCATAACAACCAATCCACTGGTCTTCTTCACATATTTGCTCATAACTTGTAGTGATGGCATTTGTGTCTATTTTCTGGGATGTTATTTTGAAATTCAAACAGGAGAAAACCATTCCAGTGCCAGCAGGGAGATGATTGACATGGGAGCCTTCCTAGTAATGTATAAAAATGTGCTTCTGATCGCTGCTCACTCATGCAGTGGAGCATGCTGGAAAATACCAAGCCCCGCTGCAAGCTCCAGGTCCCCCGTCGTCGGGCAACGTGTCCCCCCACCAACCTAACACTCAATCTGGTGTACAAGTGCCCATCCCTCCCCCTTCCATCTCTACCCCCTCCTCCTACTACTGCTCTCGCCTTGGCACACACACTCTGGTATGCACTGAAATTCAATCAGATGCTTAATTACATCTTAACATGGGTTTCTACCAGCTGGCTTTATTCCCCTGTTTCTGATTAAAGGGATTAGAAAAATGAAATTTAACAGTGGATTTGCATACTGCTCTAAAAGGGAGACTGGCATTTCTCTGTGGTTGTCTGGTCAGTGTTAGCCACTCCTGCTCCCTGTAGTCAATCAAATAAGGAAGAAAATACACAAGCATGTTCCTGCATCCAATTCTGCACACCATGAAGAACCAATTATGAGAGATAGGAGCTCGGCTATGTCTGTTCCTCCTATCGCATGCTGAACACGAGAGACACGGTACCCTCTGACACAGGTATTCGGATACATGAAGAGACATAAAGAGGATACACAAATATATTTTAGTGCATTTCACAGTGTCTGCTTTATGGAAGTTGAGAATAAGACATTTCTGTTGCTCATATCTGCCTGATGAATGGGATACAGAAGAACTGGGTGGCTCTAGGCTTTTTGCTAATGGGGCCAAGTAGGCCCACTCTCCAAGCTGTGCAAAGAAAATGGATCCATTAATCACAGAGCCACCACCATCATCTCCATATGATTATTCTTCTTGTGTTGGCTAACTCATTGCTGCACAGGAATTATTGTGACGTCCTGCACTATTCTTCACTCGTTCATCCTTTTTTCCCCCTCAAAATAACTTGCAGGCTTACTTTTCAACTTAATCCACTGTCTGTAGCCAAACTAAATCTATCCTGAGAGGAGATCTGGTTATGCATTCACTGTTGATTTAATGCAATTAAAGAGTTTCTTTTGGAAGTTTGTATTAAAGGGATTAAAAGCTTATTGGCCTGTTAATTCACAGACAGAAATGGAGGAAACAGCATAAAATAGTGGGAAATACTTCAGATATGGGCGTCTGAAGGGAGAGGAGAAGTAGATACACTTGAGTATTTAATGTGAGCATCATGTCAGCATATACAGTATGTAAGTTTGTGTTTACTTTGACCAATTAGTGAATGCTTCCCCATTGCAACCATTTTGGCATCAATTTGGGAACAAGCCAGATCAATCATTAGCATTTTGCTTCTGATGGAGGCCATTGTAATTAGTCCCCGTGAAACAGCACAAGGAGGATGTGCTCAAGGAAAGGATAGCATTAGAAATCAGAGCTGTGAGCATGATGTGGCCCTGGCAGCATCACAACATGAGACTCTACTGCCCTCTTTTGGAACTAGAAAGAATATATGGTCTCACAATCTCTTCTGCAGCTGAAGCACTCTAGATCTTTGAACACTGCAGAATATAATACAATAATAAACCTCAGATTTTCCAAAGACAAAAGCACACAAGACAAAGTAACAACTATCCTGTAGCCTGCATAAACAAAGTGACACGAGTTAATGATTTATACCTTAATTTACACTTACATTGTGTCTCCTTTTCTCTTAATCAGAATCACTGTTTTATTTAATAAAACTGAAGGCTGATATTTTTGTTTTAATCTCTGTGATAAAAAGGTTTGTTTTGACTTAGATCCATGAAAGGTATTGATGAAATACCCCACAATGTGAATAGATGCAATCAGTGATTCTCCTTGACTTAGAGTGCCACCTCCTGGTCAGAAGGTGTATTTCATAGATCCTTTCCATTTTGTTCTAGCTCCCACCAAAGCTGGTACTAAAATTTGATTTACAAATAAATATAGTTTCAATATTTTTATATGGTATGTTATGTTATTATACAATTCTAAAAACAAATCTATAAAATACAGTTTTATGGTGTAAATATTTTACATGGACAACTTTTGCAGGCCTATAGACATTTTTTTCCAGCGTATGTAATATCTTAGTTGGAGGACAAAAGCAGTTTTGTTTCAAGTGTCCCTCTGAGCTACACAATTTAATAGCATAGACACTCACACACACATTTATGAGAAGCGTGCATGTATGTGTACATGTGCTGAATGTGCATATACACATTCAGATTTTCCAAGCTGAGGAGTAAAGTTAAGAACAGAAAGAAATACAGGTAATCATAAAAGTGACAGTAGCTTGCTCTCCAAAAGCAGAACCATGAGAAGCAATTATAATACCAAACTTAGAAAAAAAGAAAACAGTTCTTTTAACTGGAGCACACACTTTTTCAGTTACACTATGTGCACTAGAGAAATAAGTTTGAAATTTGTAAACAATTTATTCCAATCATTCTGTGCTATAAGTGATGTAGATAGAGAACTAATGATTTACAGATTTGATGTTAACAAGGTCTAATTCAAAACCCAGCTGCCAGGTATTGCTTCAACACCTACATTCTGATCTGCCTTTAGTATCCCTGTCCTCCCTCAGGTGAAATCAGTAGCTGAGGCAGCTCGTCTGAATATTAACTGAATTCAACACTGCCATCTGCTGGGCAACAGACATATTACACAAGCTGACCTCAGTGCTACCCTTTGTGCATCTGCTATATATTTGGCAGTTCTTTTGAAGCTTGTTCGACTCAGCTTTCATTGCTCTAGCACCTTTTATATGACACCAGATGTTTCATCACTCAATCCAGTGAACACAAACTGCAGAAAAAAGCTCTTTAGAGACGCACTGAATCGGTGGCACAGGACATTAAAAGATGCATATCCGCAGTTGTGATACTGCCATAACCATGAATGAGGCACATTTACACTGAAGATTATGTGATTATCACCATGTATTTGGGAGGGGACAAACAAGATGGGACAAACCTTTGTGTCTGGATTCTGGGGTGTTCCCATGGATTTTGTGTACTCTGCAAAAGTGCTTAAACTCGGTGTTGCAGTTGTCTTTAGTGCAACCTCAGTACTAATAACAACATGGACTTTTTTTTTATCATATTAGATGTTTACAGCTTATGAGCTGCTGGCAGCTCTTGTGGTAACAAAATCATATTTTGGGAAGAGGATGAACAAATGTATCTGTTGATATGCTGTTGAACTGTTATTGTAAAATTATGCTTAAAGGAAATGAACAAACAACATTAAATTGTACCTTCCAAAGCATTCACCAAACTAAGCAATGTACTCTGATTTAAGTGCGTTTGATATTGCCATTTCATTAAAACATACCAGTTTTGAAATGCGGTTTTAATTGATCTTAAGTCTTCAATATTATGAAATAATTATGTATTTATTTATTTATTATGCAGCTGAATCAAGTTATGATTCAGATTCACAGAGAGTGAGCTTAAGCGTTTATAGAGTGCATGTGCATGTGAAGACAGATGAGAGAGAAAAGAAGATCCTAAATGAAAGTTTGCATGGGACTGTAGGAATAAATCTGAAAACATGTATTCTGAGCAAAAGAGACAAACGGCAAACATTAAACTTAAAAAGATTTTTTTTTAAATAGATAAAAAGAGAAATGTTGAACTTACTCTTGACTGTTCAGGAATGGTCATAGTCCAGATGGCCCTGCAGCAACAGCAGTCGTAAATCACAGTGTGTTGTGCATTCTGGATAATTGTGCTGCAGGCTGGAATCTTGCTGCAAGGTGAGACCACTGACAAAAGCCATTATGGAGAATGAAACCAGGACTAGGGGTGGAGGGAGGGGAGGCAGATGTCTAAGATGGCTTTAGCCCAGTTTACCTCTCTAAACAAGCAGATGCTAGCATCAGTACATTTCAAAATATTCTGATATGTGCACCATTTTGCTCTGATTATTAATCTTTCTCTTAAATGTCAATGTTAGCGTAAAATCACAGTGCTTCAAAAACTGCAGAATGCATGTGCATGTGTGCACATCACAGGTGTTTTATCACACTAAACGTGAGCAAAATACTTGTGGAATAAACTTTCCTGCGTCAATGGAACTTGTGACCCTGTATCCATCAGACCTTGTAATTCACTTTCCTCAGTAGTTACTGATATGGTGGAACATGCTCCTGTAACCACTTCTGTGGCCCTCATCTCATATGGTGGATGCACAACTCCTGCCTCTTGGACCTCAGCAGCAGGAGCAGCTAGTTTAACGTCGGCTGGGTGTTCTACAAAATTTGGCAATATGTCCTAGTTGTTGTGAGGAAAATTCATATAGTATTATATAGGTTTTCTTTAATCAATAATCATGTTGTTGAATGTGTGAGCATGTGTTATTTAGGAACATGCATCTCATTTACCATATCTGGTGTATAAATATGTCAAAGGTCAGCTGAAGTACATGTTTTGGCTGTGATGAGTGTGTAACCACAGAAACTTTGATAAATATATGACGTATATGATTGTCTGTAGGCTTTAATAAATTAATGGCATGTGACTTCTGTTTTAAGCATCTTGAAATAGGAATGTAACCGTAACTGTATATGGATATGCGAAGTGCTTGCGTGAACAACGGTATAAAAGACTCAACACTCAGCCAGGGCGTTGAGCAACTCTTTGTATGACCTTGTGTATGCATTGACTTGCTCATTTGCTGCAAGAATAAAGGCCTTAGAAAACAATCACCCATGAAGAGTCTTTATCGAAGAATAGAAATTCTCATGACACTTGTTTACATATGCAGCAAATAGGCCTAACTCTGTTGTTCAAGAAGAAGCTGGCTGCTGTTGTTCCCATCTTGGCTCTAGGGTAGGTGTTGGAGGATTTCCAGTGGTCTGAAGCAGTGGCCTTAATACCTTCATTGACTCTTGTGTCAGACCCGTCATTTGTAATTTTAGGTCTTCCATAATTTCCTGCTTAAACACCTGGGTGGGAGCAAACCAAGTTATTAAGGATGAGGCACCATATCGCCAAACATTTAGGATTTATTACAGTAGAATGTCTTTTAAAAATATTACTCCAGCTGATCCTAAATGAAACGAATTAAAACAAATGTCCAAACATAGGTCAGTAGTTTTACCACTTATGGTCAAAACACATACGCACTCTTAATCAGTCAGGTGTGTTCAACTGGCAGTCACAGGAAGGGAAGTAAAGTTAGTTAAGGCATTCAGTTCTTGAATATCAAAATAAAAGCATTAAACATGCGATAAATAAAATCACAACACAAAAAACGTCATAATAAAAGTAAAAATACACACAAATGAAACAGAATACACGTCAATTAAAATACAAACTAAAAGATGCTTTGAAGTTACCTACACATTCTCTTTGTCTTTTTAAGTGTATTCACTGCATGTTAGCCTTTAGCCAGGTTCCTCCTGTGATTTCTCCATATCCTCCATACATTATGAACATAACTCATTCAGAACCAGCAGAGGCACATGCACAACTTTGTGC
>JAUBNQ010000005.1:6789178-6799869 GCA_032353495.1 Ctenopoma kingsleyae | reverse complement strand
ACTGAATGATAAACATAATTTTAATAAAGTTATTTAAATGCTGAAACTTGAATCTGAATATGAAATATGCTGGTATGACAGCAGTGTACAGAAGAAGGTTGTGAAATTCTGTAGCCTAGCAGGATTATATATAAGCATTTAGATTGGCAGGTAACAGTAATTTTGTCATGGACATTCAGAAACATCATTTGTATAATTCAGTCCTGGTGCTTATGTTACAGTTCAGCTGCGCTCATAGTTCACCTTAAACATTTGTAAGGATTACTTACAAATATTTAACTAAGCTGTATATAAATGTGTTGTAATAAGGTGTGTTAACAGTTGTTAAGTAAAAAAAAAGCTAATTATTTACCTACCAAATCTTGATTTGCTGCTACTTATGGTACTTAATTTCAACAGATGTGTAACTGTACTTATATATTAGAACCACAGAAACTAAAGCATCATCAAGTGTTTATATGTAGCATAAACTCCCTCAAGCACTGTGAATGTTTATAAGGGAAAGTTGACAGTGTTTGTGGGTGGAAAGACGGTTTGAAATGTTTGTTGCTACACTGGCTAATTATTCTTGTCAGTCAAGGAATCTTCTCTCAAGGAGTGTCTGTATGTGGACAGGATAATGTAAACCACTGGATGTTATGTCTCTCTTGGAGAAAATGAAAATATGGGTGTAGAAAAACGTTAAACATTTAAGGCAAACAAGGACAAATATTGAGTGTTTGCCCTTCTGGCAATAGAGAAAATAATCCTGAGATTTCTTTACATACTCATGATATTGTTTGAAGCAAATATTAGATTCTTCAGATTTCTGCATACACATATAATACTTGCTTACCAGAATGGGTTTCATTTAAAGTACTGTTTATTGGTTCTAGTGATGCAACAGCGTTACTTGGTTTCCTGAAATACAGCCTATAGGGCACTCAGATTTAAATGCATGCATATAAGGCACGCAGCCTGTCTGGCTGACAGCAGCAAAGCCATCCCATCCCACCACAGCAAAGAGAGGGCAAGCTGTTTACCGACCCAGACAAAAGTCTGCTGGGGCCTCTGTTTTCCCTTTACTGATGAAGTGGTAATTATAGAAGAGGCCTTGCACCTCCAGAGAGCAGAACATCTTTACTCCCAAGGCACTTTTTTTGTGCCTGTCTCATCATAGCTGAGAGTTGCACAAGTGGAGGAAATACGAATTTCTGACTGTTGTGCTCGGACAAATTAGATGTGATCCCATACTGGACGTCTGCACATCTTTTATAAAAGATCTCATCTAATTACAAAAAGAGTAGCTACAGTAGCTTTAATTTTATTTAAAGCAGTGTATGGTTGCTTTTAAATACCCTATTCTTATTCTCAACTATTCTCATTTATAGATCATTTTCGAGCAACAAAACCTGAATAAAAACAAAAACATATTTTGTCCCATAACATGTTTTTGGAAATCAGCTTAACCACTGCAACAGTTGTGCTGTCTGCATAGCTGTCACACATTGTGTAAGCACAATCCAGCTGTGTCAGTGTGTTGTCCATGGTGGGAATTGAGAAGGTTCGTGCATCAGCATCCCTCCACTGCTGGCACAGCATTCTCACACATCAGTTCCTCACAAGACTCCCCAACTGTGTCTACCAGCATCAGCACAGTCGTGATTGAAATGCATTCCTCACCAAACACTCGTTAACTGTGTGCTTGTGTTTTGTATCTGTGTGGAGATATTCAAGCTATCTGTATCCACAACACACACAGACAGGAGCTTTTCTCTGGGCTTTAAGTCTATGTCAGCTGGCATCACCAAGGGGATACAGAATCCAAGGTGAAGGATTGGTTAAACCCCTAACACTAAACTGAGCTTCATTCCCACCATGTGCCTCATATACAGAATATTAGACTTGAAAGCAGTTTATCTCCAACAGGTCCGTGTTAGAGAGTTTTTCCCCTGATTTAACATTTGTAAAATTAGTGGAGCTAACCATTGAATGAGATGATATAGTCTTGCTGTAACACCAGCAGAGTAATGCCAAGATAACAATATGTGCTGATTGCAGTGAGTGCAGTGTGAATAGAAGAACAAAAGGGAATCACGC
Source organism: Ctenopoma kingsleyae (assembly GCA_032353495.1). Lineage (NCBI taxonomy): Eukaryota > Metazoa > Chordata > Actinopteri > Anabantiformes > Anabantidae > Ctenopoma > Ctenopoma kingsleyae. Next base: position 6,797,790 of record JAUBNQ010000005.1, on the reverse strand, counting down.
ACAACTTATGACTCTGTGCGAGGCCTGCCATGGCAGTGGAACTAATCAGCACTAATGAAGACTGGCAGAGGAGCCTCACATCATAAAACCTAAAATGTACCCCTCTAATTAATTTCCTAATTGGAAATTTGGGATGAGACAAGGTTGGTGTTGTTATACTGATGATCTCTTTCTATGTTAATTTTGAAAACCGTGAGTGAAAGAAAACTGGTGATTATCAAAAGTGTGATACACTCGATCATTTGGCCACTGCCTTTCTGTTGCACTCTTCTATAATGCTCGAAACACACCTACACAGGATTAAGAGTACTGCACTGTTGTAGGATGAAAGTTTAAACAACACAGAAATAGTCCCACACCACATGAAGGCACTATTGCACATATTACCACCAGATGTTTGACTTCGTAGCCTTCATTTCCCCCTCTGTAGCCTTCTTGAACACATGAATGTAACAAAACTGTTGCTGGTGTCTTATGTGATTTACAGCGCTGAGGCTTTACTGCAGTAAAGCATGAACAATTGCATTAGGCACTGTATTGTGTGCGATCACTTTATACATTCTCAGCTTTCAAGGACCGAAAGGCTAGTTTCTTTGGAATAGAAGTGCACTTGATTTTTTCATGTGTTTAAGCTTAACACAAACAGATGGTAATGTAATACTCTGTGCTGTAGCACTTCCTAGCTGCAATCCATAAAGTCACCTGCCACTAATAAATTTGCCTGATTTTGTGTGGTGACGGGGTGACAGACGGAAGGGCTGTTTGAAGCCTTGACAGGAGGTGTGGGAAGTGGCGTGTTGTCTTTTGTTGCATTTCTTGCCTTTTCTGGTTTTACGATCTGCTTCTCACACCCTCTGGCCCTCGGCTGCCTCGGCACTCCCGTGTGTCATGTGACACTGCTGCTTTGTAGCTATGAAGAGTCCTATATAAGGCCACTGTGGATGTCATTTCCATATGAATTATAGGCTTGGATATGGTGGTATCCATCACTTTCCATATATTCAGTTTTATATGACTCATTCTGCACTTTATATATTGTGTGGAGAAATCCTGTGTCAACACGTAATGCTGTTTTCACAGACGCATATTTCACATTAATGATAATGAATGAAACAGTATATAAAAAATAGACTTAATAAAAATGTTGAAAGATATATCCTTGAGAATTAATTGCATATATTTTTCTAATAAGATTTTGTACTAAAATGAGTTTGGGCAAATGCATTATGAAATAGTATGAAGATTTATAACGTATAATTATGTTGTCACCTGAACACCCACTGGCATTATGTCAGGTGGGAACAAGCTTTGATTTAATGAGATTTAGAATTGTATGGAAATGTTTATTTTTACAGATTTGAGGTCATATTCTCAGCAGCTGTACATTGTTCATGAATAGCTGTTTTCTTACCTTTGATAGGTGACTTGGTTTGTATCTTTTTATAAAATTCATTGGAGAGATTCCTCTGGTCAAAAAATTATACTTGATAAGTATTTCTTTGATATCCATTGGGAAATGTTTGACAGACAGTGATTTCTCACGTTGTAAATCCTCACCCAGCCTTCATCTTAAGTGTTTTTACTCATAACTCACCTTAGGTGATACAGACTATATTTCCTTCATCCTAAGCCTTTTTTCACTCGACAAGCAAATGATTTTCATTTCTGTCCATTTTAACACATCATTTGTCTTTCTTTTAGCACAATGTAACTATCCCCACTATGCCAAAGGCATTTTTTAACAACAGATGAGACCATGAATGGGCCTAAGCCTCGCTGGCTTACCAACAACTCTTCTTACATTCCTTTCCAGTGAGTAAGTGGATGACTGAAACACTATTACTGGGTTTTCTCGACCAAAAACGATATCACAAATTATTCGTTACTGTCTGACGCACTTGAGAAGTGGCTGACTATCCATATCCAGTGTCACGTAGACCAAAATCAAAGCCATGCCACAGGCTTGCTTGCATTTCAATCTTTGTTGCCAGCTATAAACTACTGTAACTTAGAACAACAAAAGAAAAGTGAGGCTTGTCATATTTGCCTGCAGATTTGGACTGTCTTTCTGATAGGTGCTCAGCATTCTTTGCACATCTGTGGACATGTAACAGAGAGCACTAAGATCCTGGTGCAGCCTTTGCTACCTAAGCTGCCAGTATTGATCTGGCTGTCTACTGATATTGTTAGTTTTCTCTTGAGAAGTGCTGCAAAACTGGCCGTGTGCCCGCAATGTTCTCACCGCACATCTTCTCAGGGCCTCATTTCCATCTCCTCTAATCAGAACTAGACATATTGAGAGCATGCGTTGGTTTATCTGCACTCTCTCATTGGACTGTGAATAGTTAGCGCGTGCTCCAGTAAATTAGCATACACATGTTACTCCCTGACAAGCACCACTTCGTGGTGGAATGAGATTGTGTGTGTGTGTGCACACAGCAGGAGAGAGAGGCTGGCAAAGGGAGATAGCGCCTGCTGTTTGTGCAGTTTGCTTGACTTCAGATCAGATGGTGACTGAACTGTGGTACAGGTAATCAGAGAAAAATAAACAGAATCAGTGCCTTGAAGTCATTACAAAACTGCTGTTTGCAAAATACCTTGTCTGCATGTTTTTTCTAATATTTGGAGCTGTAGTTGTAGACCCCCACAGTAAGGGGAATTCCTCAGAGACACCCCTATAAATGAACTTAAGAAGGAAGCTGTTGGTATTTGTTGGTTTAATAGTTTCAGCCATGCTAGAAACATGATCTGCGGATGTCAGTATTAGTTATCAAACTAAAATATCTCAGTATTTTTTTGATTCTGGATTTTTTTATTTTTTTGACCAAGCACTGATATAAAACCTGGCTGTACTTTGTGCATAGGGCCAGTTTAGCAACTGAAAGACTGTGATTTCACCTCTTTTAAAATATATAGAAGCAATGAATCAAACACCCTAATAAATGCATGTGCATTCTTCAACAGTTGGTCTATTGTCAGTTGTATTTTTTTATAGCAGAGGTCAGGACAATGCCACAGTGTGAAGCAATAATTACATGTCAGTGGAGCTATTCAGTAAATGTTTCTAAACCAAGATGCATTTAGTGTTTGCTCATTTGTTTTGACCATAACACAGCTTGAGAGAAGAAAGAGATTAATAGGTGTGTCTAGTTTGAACTGAAAGCCTTGTCATCACATCAAAGCATGTGACGGTTATACATCACTAGTGGATCTCTTGCCCTCTGTGGATCTCTAATTAAAAAGAAATCCCCTTAGCTCACAATAACTGCACAAACAGCCTAGAGGCATTTACCAGGCACTGAGGGCACGGGTGAATTGGGAATGATAAGCAACTATCGAGTCTTCACATCTTTGTTCAACTAAATGTACTGTACATACTAACCAGGTCAATTACATTTTAAATACATAAACAAGTCTTGGAGTTGTGAGTGGAGTGGTTATGATGACATTTTCTGCTCAAAAACTATTATGACTTCTGTGGAATAAATGTGATTTAAGTATAAAAGCTGAAGAGAAATTTTCCTTGTCAGACTTTGTCAAAGGAGCAGCTCCAGGTTATGTTACTAGGAGGGATGACAGATTAGAGGCTTGTTTTTAGTCTCTGGGGAAGAACTGTTCACATTAACATACTGATGGAATTTTCAAAGATGACACAAAAAAGCACATGTGAATTCAGTTTGAGGGCTCTTTCTTTTCCTTTGCACGTGTATATGTGTGTTTAAAGCACATCTAGCTGATTAACTGAGTAGAATATCAAGAAAAGGTAGCATCATTGTAGTTAGGCGTTTACGTGCCACAGCCTTGAACTACCCTCCCAACTCATTTGCCTTAGTCATAAGTCTTCAGTTCTGTTAAACATAATTATTTCATTCTTTTTATCACCTGTTGTCTTTGTAATTGGGCTATTGAAAAAGGATGGTGAAGAGAAAGTATCAGACAAGTATTAATTGTTTAGCTTGTCTCCAGATGAGTGCAGCAGTTTTTTTTTTAGTTTTTTTATTGAAGTCATAAAAGGTCACTAGTCTGTCGGCTGCGATACTGTGGATGCTGACAAGCTGTTTATGAATCATGACTATGAGCTGCAGACACCAGAACAGCCTGATATATAACAAGCATTCAGAAGCTGTTCACCTTAGCTGCAGCACTTTAAATCCTTGAAAGACCTCATTTTTCAAACCTAAGAGAAGTCTCTCTCTCTCTTTCTCTCTCTTTCCACTCCCTTCATTCTGTCTCTGTGTTGTCAGAAAAAAAGTATTCTAGTGTCATAGAGATGGACATCTGGGCTTTTAGCAGCTTGGAGGATGCTCGCCTCAGCTCCACTGGGATGTCAGAGCAAGTTCAGACTCTTCACAGACTTTGAACTTATTTGACATCAGCGCTGTTTAACAAAGCTGAGAAACAAAGTTTCAAGCAGACATTGTAAAAGTGTTACATAACACAAAGGTGTGGGAACAAGACAGACATCGAGAACGTTTCACAAAAGCCTTTCCTTCAATTTAACACGCTCGTCTGGGATAAAACGTCCCTGATAGGCATCATGACAGTGACACTACGAGCTGCTAACTCACTGAGCCTACTTGGCACTGAGCAATGGCACAGAAGTTCAGTCAAGTGACCATGCAATATTTAGCAGCCTTCAACTCCTGGAACTGTATCTCTGTTTTTCTTTTTGCGGTTGATTGCTTATGCCCTCCAAGCGAATCTATCAGTAAGTGAATTGGCTCATATTTGTTGCACTTTTATTTAACCACAATCAACCAATCATGCATTCAGAGATGAGTCATATTCCAGCTTTGACGTTTGAGGTGCATGTATTTGCTGTGGGTTTTGTAACCAACGAGACGGTGTTTGCGACGGGATACAGTACATAAAACACCAGTGTGACTGTCAACAACAAAATCCTTTGTGCATTCATTCACTCACACGCTAACAAATTTGATCACTATGCTTATCTGTTTGCCATTGCATTGCTGTTTCCTCCAGCTGGGGCAACGCTCAATGAAACTGTGACTGTTAGGAACGTCAGAGGGTTTTGTGGAACAAATCTGCAAAATCAATTGATGCTCATAATTGCATAAGTTTTACTTTCACTGCAGCTTGCCCATGGGAAGTAATATAGTCATAATTATTGCAGTTTGTCACTGTCACCGTCACGGCCTTAAATAGTCTTAAATAACTGTTGAAAATATAATAACAGTGTGTCAAGTTAAACTGGGGTTTGGACGTAATCAAATCTTGCGTTTTCTTCCACTTAATGTTTCAATATCGCATACTGAGCACAAATGTTTGAAGTGTCTGTAATTTTCCATTACGTAAGTCATACTCATTCTTACTAATAAGTTAGTCTTTATGTTTTAACTGGTTCATAAATTCGATAGTAATCTATCAAAGCAAATCATAGTCACAACATAGCCCATTATAATACAGACATAAAAGGGGATATTTTTATAACCAGGGTGTGAGTAGGGCTTGGCAGTGAGTCCTTAAATACATGCAGTGATGACATACATGTTGTATGCATTTTACCTATTTAGTGATTTATAACATGATGCACGGGTCAGGAATAGTCATTATTTCATGCTTGGAGTTATACTTATTATCAATTAGCTATTAATACACTTTAAAGTGGTTGTGAAAGCAAAGTTTCTTACATGATGAAAGTTAAGAGTTAACAGTCGGTCTGCGGAGCTGCTGCCAAGTGTGTGTGAGCTTGTGTCATTTTCTCCACTTTCGCACGACAGCTGCAGCACAACTTTGTGATTTGTGACTTGTTATTTTTTTTAATACTACAAATCCCTTTAAAGAATAGTTTGTCAATTTGCCAATAACCACCATTGCCAAGATCAATAACCACTCTTACATCTGTATAATAAATGTTAAGCTACAGCTAGCAGCCTGTTAACTGCTCTGCCTGGAAACAGGGAATTTCAGCTAATATTATTTTGTTTCTAAAGGTAACAAAATTGTCCTGTTAGCACCCTAAATTAACACATTATATGTTGTTTAATTTAATGTACAAAAAACAAATGTATAAATAATAAACTGTGGTTTTACCTGGGTTTTACATGGTTATGTATTGGCCAGCAACAGTAGCTTGTTGTCCCTTTGAGTCAAGGCTCTAAGAGTTTCGCTATTAAATTAATGAAATACCTTTTAACTGGGATTCACACAAGTAAATGCTCATAAAATATCAAATTCTTCCTTTAAAGGCTTGGTCTTTTCCAGTTATGGTTTTTATAATGACTTTCCACCACTGCGTTTTCTTATCTTATCTTAACAGCAACTAGTTAGATGATGTAGCTGTTATGATTTTCCTTTTAAAGCAAAGCTTTAGGATTGCTTGTTGATTTTTGAGTTGTTATGTGATTTTGTTTCTTCAGGCAGGCACAGTGTCCTTATTCACACAGTATGTAATTCATCTCTAAAATTGTATCTCAAGGGCTTTGTGGTTAAATATGGTTCTTGTCCCTAAATTTTATTATTTATTTTTCTTAGTTAAAGTTATTTTAAAAATTTGACTCTTTCATTTTATTTTCCTCTCCAGCAGTGTCTGGTAACTGCATATGTATGTATTATTTCAAGGACTGATTAAAACTCCATTAGTCATGCAGAAAACAAAGAAAGTATAATCAAAATGGAAATTAATGTAATGGTGCTGTGGAAACAGATGAAGCGTGCAGACTAGCTTCTGCTGAAAAGACATTTTTGAAAGACTTTTTTTGTACTTTTGTCTGTCTTTAATGCTAGCAAAGACTATAGAATCAAAGTGTAAAAGGATGAAGATACCACTAATATGATGTTATAGGTTTTATTCCCAGGAGCGGGAGATTTGTTGAAAATTTCAGCTTTGAGAATGGAGGCTACAAACTGAAAGAAGTGCAGTCCTGGTGACTATGCCCCACAATTAGCATTCTTGTTGGCTGTTCCTGTTTTTTCTGTCATCAGACCAAAAGTAAACAGATGTTAGGGTGAACATTTTCCAAGAAACCAATTTAATGACTGAAATTGTGTGATGTCATGTTACAGAAATCTCCTGCCTCTCTGATCAGGCTGTGTGAAGAAACTTGTCCTACAGCAAACGATCAGTCAGTCCTGTTAACAAGCCCCAGAGTCAGACTCTCCACACTCATCATTTTAAGCCCATCCATCACTTATATTGGTTGCCAGGGCCAGACCACTGCTGCCAATATATGACAAGATAACAATGAGACAACAGCTACCCTCTTCAGACATCTATTAAGAATTTGTCAAGCTATAAAACCTGGACTGCATAGACGTGACAATAAACATCAGGTTTATTGTCGTGTAACTTCAGCCAGGGGCTGAAGTGCTGATTGTGACCGCACAACCACAGTGTTGCAAACAACCAGTCAAATCAAATATAGTAAAGTCATAATATGTGACCACTATATGAAAACAGAGACAAAAGCCTGTGTGGCTTTGTGGATTGGTCCATGAAGAAAGGCCTGTGAGAAGAACACATGCTCTAATGTTTGGGGAGGCCTGAAGGCCAGGACTTAGTCTGGGGTCCAGCTGGTCATTGTGTCTTTTAGTGAGCAGTCAGTTATCTGCACATGCGCCGCATTAATTAGCCAACAGGGAAGCTGGGGCTGAGACTAAAAGGGGGTAAAAAGGCAGCATTGAGTTCCTGACTTTCTATGTTGATGTCCCAGGGGTACTACCTGCTAATGAGCTCTGAAGTGGTCTCTAATTGGACCCCTGACTATGGACCACCCATAGAAGCAGACAGAAGAATCCATAGGAAGATATAAAAAGATCAGTACACACATTTGAGGAAACAACAGATGCAAATGGTATGATGATGATACAATGATACAAAAACGTTATCCCAATTTGCATTATTAGTTTTGATAAGGATTTATTTAGTGTCCTTAATAAAAAATGATCTTATCTTATGTTTTGAGCTACATCAAAGTGTCTTCACCAGCAAATACTGGTGTAAACCGGGACTGAGAGTTGTTTGAAAGCTCCAGAATAAGGTAGCAAGTCATTACTGTCCAAAGAAAACCATACAACTCCTTGTGGTTTGAGAAAATTATCCTATTTCTTGGACTAAATAAAAAATGTAAACACTCACCCCAAGCTAAATTCTAGTCTGAAAAGCTGAAAAGTTTTCTTACCTTAAAATTTTCACATGACAGTGACAAATTGGATCTGGATTTTGGATTTCCACTGTGAAGAATGGGCTTTCACTCTTACAGACTTAATCATTTTTGGTGTTTTGTTTACTGCTGCTTAACTACTTTGTCAAACTGTTTAAACATTGGTCATGCACCTCTTGTTAATATGTAGTTTTTGCAGTCCTTATTTTTGAGAACCATTGTATTTTACAATACTGTCCTAGATTAAAATTTCTGTCAGTATCAAACTATTTTTTGACTGACCAGAATCTAACTGGTGTCATGCTGCGTCAGACATACATCAGACTCTGCTTGATATCTGTGTTTCTACATCTTGAACACATTCTCATCCCATTGTTATGTGTGTCATTGCACTTCGTCCATGTGCATGCATCTGACTTACCTATGTGGGTATTTTCTGTGTGATTTAAAGGCTCTGCTCTCCTGTAGTGTTGTCAGTCAGGTGCTGCT
>JAUBNQ010000005.1:6755983-6772582 GCA_032353495.1 Ctenopoma kingsleyae | reverse complement strand
TGTTAGGAATTCTCCATGTGTGCTCAGGTGAGTTAGTGATCATTGTTAAGAATTAACTGTCTAATTTTTGATTTTTTAAAAAAGTTTAATTTAGATTAAAGAAGAATAGTTTCTCTTTAATTTCTACAGTAAGGCTACATGCAGAACAGCATGGCTTAATTTAAAATCAGTTATTGAAGTATCACAGTGGTTGCTGCAGGGCAAATGTAGATACAAATCTAACCAGCTGTAACAAAACACACATTTGGAACATCAGACTTTTCTTAAACACTGAGGGCATTTGAGGCCTCACTCTGCTTGTGACGGGCTAATCTCTGATGTGGACTTTCAGTGACGTCCTTTGAACAGTGCAATAATTTCTCTTGAATAACTCTCAGGGTAAAATGTTGTCTAACTTTTAAGAGCTGAGCATACATAAAGTGTTGAAGCCATGTGGGATCAGTGGAGAGAGCAGCTATCATCAGTCAAACAGACAGAACCAGCCCCTGCGGAGACCATTTTTCCATATATGTTATGATTCTGTCCATTATTGATGACTTCAGCATTTTTTTTTACGTTTTAAAATGAAAATATTTTAGAATCTCAAACCACATAGATTTTTAATATGCAGTGCCTGTTCTCATGCTGGACTGCTAGACTTGCTTTTAACATGCATTTATACAGTTTTGGTGGAGCTACTACTGCTTGGTTTCGCTCATCTTTGTCTTGTGATGCTGCCTTTATTGTTCCTTGTTATCTGACACATTATTCCTCCTCACTCAAAACATAGATGTTTCTATAGAGTTCTTGGACCATGATAGCTGTGGTTTTTCCAGGTCAGTTGCTTCTGAGTTACGAGGAAGCAAATGCCTGCCTCATCATTAAAAGACATTATGAAAAGTGTGTCCCGAATGGAACAAAGTAGGACAGTTTAAACAAAGAAAAACTTGCACAAAGCCCGTAAAAGAAATCAGAGCAGTGTAAGGCCAGAAGACTTGTTAACCCTTATGTGGTCGTTTATTTAATTCTCTTCACAAACAGTAGTGACATCCAGGCCTTCTACCACTGTTTATCCTACCTCTAGCACATCTATATAATTACCAAAGTAATAGTCAGCATAATTGTTTTCAAGTTCGAGCCTGAATAGGCATTATGGTCTTACCTGTCCAATTTCTTAGTCTGCTTCCAGATGTTGCTAAAAGTGGTGCCTGCGTGCATGATTTTAGTCATTCTCAAACTGAAATGACTGTACCTAGTGCATTTAGTAAGATATTTTAAAACACTCCAGAAAAATATCAGGCTTCTATTTCAGGTCTTAATTTGATGTCCGGTGGACACGTTCAGCCGGTGTCTTTCTGCAGAATTTCATCACCCGTATTCAAATCTTATTCATGCTTCCTGATTGGCTGCCTGAACAGAGATTCTATTTTCTGTAGAGGGGCAGAGATGTGGTGATAGGGAAAGCCTTTGATAGCACAGTAGTTTGAGGAAACACTGTTACACCTAAACAGGAAGTAGGGTGAGAGGTGACTGCTGAAGAACTAGGTGGCGGCTCCCTCAGCCGGATCCTAAACCTGTGCCAGACCAGTAATGATCCCGTCCTGTGAGGAAAACCTACAGACACCAGGGTTTCCAATTACGCCTAGCTGTGGGGATGTCTGGAAATTTCTGAGGAGAGGTGTGAGAATAGTGTCTGCTAATGGAGATGCACTGGACAGCAGATATTCAGAGGATTGGTTGCCAGGATAGACAATTTTATGTTTGCTGCTAATTGGAGGGTTAACTACCTCTCTACTGTAGGGAAGGTATAAAATCTCTTATGCAAATAATCTAATGGTGTTTAGTAACATCTCTGTGGATTATATCAAGATTATGTTCACATTGCTGGCACTAAGAAAGATTTTTATACAGTTTGCATGTGTGAAATAGAGGGACAGATGAGATGACCTTTGCCTTTGTCAAACCAGTGCTGACTTGCTTATTACTGCCGTGCTCTGTCTGAAGGTTGTAAATTGACACCTCCATCTTACAGGTCTCACCCTGTTATCAGGAGATCTGTCCTCCTGCTGTACACTAAATGGTTGTTATCTCTCCTCCAAGTGTTCGTCAGACCTTGTACACACCTCCGAGGTACAATTCAGATGAGGGCAAAAGGTGGCTCCACTTCTCACGCTTAATATGACACTCCAGATTAGTTTTGAAGAGATAAGAGCTGTTGGGATACGTATTAAGACATCATTTCAAGGCAAATATCAGACTCAGTTTTTAAAACGCACAGCCATGTTGTTTTAAATTACTGGTTGATTGGGTGATTATATCAGAGTATAGCAGTGTGAGTAGATACAAGTGATGACAAAAATATGGGCAGTGGGAGTGGCGCCCTGGTAATCAGCCCCAGTCCCAGCAGCACCTTGCCGCTGAGCTCTTGACAAATTGACTCATAAGTGCTGATAAATTGCAGAAGCCTTCCACCTCCTACATCATGATGATATGACAGGTCACAGCAGGCTCCAGAGCCAATTAATGACCAGAGACCACAGGTGAGACCTGTCTCTGTCTCCTGTCGTCTTACTTTTCCTACAAGCTCATTAAAGCCAACTTCTTCCTGTCACCAATTCACACAGATCCCACTTTTTTTTATCAGTGTTAAAATAGGATCCTGGTTTTTCTAATGGCACAAAAATCGTGTTGTTGTTGAGGATTTAACCTTCTGAGCTGATGTCTGGTGAAGGCAGCAAGTCTTGAGAAATATAATGGAACATGTCAAAGGTCTGCTGTGTTGCCTCTTTGCTTCAGTTGAAAATTCTCACACCTGTATGAGGTGACATTGTCCATAAGGCTATACCTCTATAACTTGCACTAATACACATTAATCTGATCCTAATCCAAATCAAGCAGGCTTTTACACCCTAAGTTCCAGGATTAGGCAGACTTCAGCTTAGTGAAACCATGTGGAGGAATGTGGGAGGGCAGCTGTGTCCTCTTCCTGTTCATGAGAACCATGACTAAGTCATTAATGACTGACTAGATAAACATTTCAGAGCAGTTTGTTTGAGGGCAGATAAATTAGTTGGCGACTCTTAATGACCCCCCACTCCCCACCAATCTTCCTCTAATGACCTAAAAGCACTGCTTAATTGGATTAATTAACAAATCCATCTGATGTCAATAGTTTGTAGTTTGCTGTGGCTCCAGCATGACTGATACACACTGCCGCAAGGAGAATCAGAGCATTTATGTAATGTTATAAAACCAAGGATGTACCCCAGTGTCTTTTTTTGTCAGCCTCTTGGTATTTCAGATTTCTCAGGAGTTAACTGTGTCTCCAGGCTTCAGTTTAGATAGTGAGTATTGAGGACAGTATTGCTCATTGCTTGAAAAATGTCATTTTGACTTATTTAGCAGGTATCATTTCGTCTGTCAGTCTAAACTCACATAAACACATACACAGGCAAAGTTAAGCCATCTGCTTTAAGAGTACTCAGCCTAACTTCATATAAGCTTTTTAGTCTGGAGTTGCCTGATACTATGAGACAGCAGGCATGTCCAGGATATTAGACTCATGTCAGTGTAGGTAATGAATCTTTTTCTGACAGTTGACATGGAGGACAAACATTCCCCTATTGCCACACTGTGCAGAAGTGATAAATGTTGTGTCCTTATATGATAAAAGGTCTGGTTTCTGTCTCAGTTCACAAATTGCGCTCTTAGAATTCCCACTGCTTTGCTTCTTGTTATGTTGTTGGTGGTATAAGAGCAAATTACATAATGCTAATCCACATTTGATTCTACATTGCAAATGCATGTTTACTTAATTTGGCATTACTGTGGATTAGTTTCCCCATGACTCCACTAATATAGATGTGAGTGAGAAGACTGAGGAGTGGGGAGTGTGTTTGTGGGGTGGTGAAAGGGGGCTTAAGGAATCTCTTCATCCTCTTACCCATCCCCCACATTTTTTTTTGTTTTGGCCCAATTTTTTAAGACTTGCCTTTTTTGTGGTTGGTAAGAGCAGAGCCTTTCTTAAATAAAACAGGCCGACATGCAGAAAAAGCCTGTAGGGACAGGGAGGTCGCATTGTGTTGCCTTAACAGGGTGATTCTAAGGCATGGAGGAGGGGAAGAGAATGGTTCACGAGGGACTGAAAGTGTGTGAAGAGTGCAGAGGGGGGTGTGCGCCAACACAAAGGCAACCTCGGGGTGTGGGAGGGGGATGTATGGGGGAGAACAGAGGGCGAAGGGGAGGACAGAGTAGTCAAACATACCGTGATACACCAGCTTTGGGAATGCACTCGATCTGGCTCTCTTGCATATTCTTATTGGTCCCTCATGGCAGCAAATGTGCTGATTAAGATGATAGTGGTGGAAAAACGAGGCAAGGGTACTGGTGTTGTTTTTTCTTTTAAAAGTGGACATCGGTAGAGAGGTGAATTTAGTGCTGAGTAAATAATCCTGGTAAAAAAAAAAAGAAGCATCAATTTGAGGTGTACAGCAGTACAGCCGTGAGCCTGTGTCATGTATAAAATTTGTACATTCTCAGGAACTCCCAGAAGGCTTGCCCTGGGCCTGGTGTTTTCTGTGGTGGTGGTGGTGGTGGTGTAGCTGTGCTACAGTGGGGTGCCTTGCCTTGTGCATTTTAAAAAGGCTCAGACCTTCCTCTCTTTCATTTTCTCCACTGGGGAGACAGAGAGATGGCATTGAAGACAGCCTTTCCCCAGTATCCATCTTTTCTTTTTCACTCCCTGGGCTCGGGCCTCCTCCCAGCCTCTGTGACCATTCTATTACCCTCTCATTGCGAGGCCTGGATACACTTTTGAAATGCTAAACCTCTCTTTAGTTATAACTGACAGAGGAAAATACCATTAGTAAGACTGAGAGGAATAGATTAAATTAGCAGTTAAAAGAGAGACTGCTAATTAGCTGATAAATATCTTTGGTTCCTCCTCCTCTCAGCTAATCTGTCATAGTTAAGATACCCTCTGGTGACAAGGTTCTTGTTGCGTATCAAATATTATTTCCTGTTCATTTTACATTTTGAATTTTTTTTTCAATCCACACAGTACAGCTGGTGCATTTGGTGATTCATGTTCAAATGATATTCTCATCCAGAGCTGTGTCAGCAACTCATCTGACTACGACTGATTATGTACTGGTTCCAGGGGGCTAATTCTGTCTCACAAAGGAGTGATAAAAGTAGGAGGAGTGTGCTCTATTTAAGAGGAAGTGCTGGAAAACATAATTAATGAGAAGGTGACCTTGAAATTCATTATTATAGGACTGCTTTTGGAGCTGCTCCCACCATTCAGCTGTAACCATGGTGAGGATGATTTAAATAACTGGGTGAATTTCCATCTTGTAAATACAGAGTCATTCCGGGTGGGGAGATTTGCTCTAATCCTGATCCATTATCAGGCTTACCTACTTTCTGCAAATTTGTGACATTTCCCTTAATTCAGATGTCACCATTAAAATGAACACAATATTATGACACTTAGTTTTTTATTTTCTTTGCTGTAGATAATGTGCACGGTGCCTCTTTGGAAAAAGTGGAAACACTGTTAAACTCTTTTAAATTGGAATTATGCTTTTAACTAATACTGAAAAGCTTGGGGATTGTCATCTTCAACAATACTTTATACTTACACAGTTTTGAAAGACTTGCAGAACTCTTTATCTGTCCCCCATGTCACCATTTCCTTCAACTGTACAGTCCTCCCTCCCGCTTCTGCAGTAACTCTTCCTCCGACATTTCTGCTCTTTGCTTATAAAATGAAGTTCAGTAACAACTGTAGTCACCAGTCGAGTGACAGGCTCTTCAAGCTTTAAGTACAAAATTGCTTTTGCATTTAGCTGCGTGTCTGTGACCAAGTGTTAATCGGAAGCTTATAGCTCAAACTATTATGCACACTAGGTTTAGCCTCATCCCTATTTCCCTGCATGCACTCTCACATTTTTGGCTGAAAAGACATTGTTGCAAAATGTCTGATGACGTCTGTCAGGTGTCTGTGATAAACGCTGTGCTACTTGACTGTTGTGATTCTTTCTGGCATTGAGTCTTGACAGGTGGTGTTTATCCCTTCTCATTTTGTCCTCTAATCAGAACATACTATTCACTCCTGGCTCCACTCTGCTCTCTGCTCAGTGCCTTAATGGAAATGATGGACATCCTTTTGACATCATGAAGTGGATTTGGCTTCCTCTTTCTGGGTAGCCAAAGCCAAAAATATTCAGAATGTGTTTCTTACACCATGACTTCAATTAAGCTAAAACCTGTGCCTGTTTTTGGCATATATGGGCTCTATATTTGCACTCATGTTCTGCTGGTTTGCTTTTTGTAGTATGACACTGCCGCCTGACTGGTAGGTTGTGAACCATATAAAGTATTGTCTGAAAAATTAAAGTATAAATTGGCTGTTGTTCACTTTTCAAGGGTGACGTTGAGTAAATCCATAAAAAGTCTTTATCAGTGGAAAGAAGAAATGCCCTCAGGGTGGTTATTTCCACTTAGAAAACACTTGGAAATGCTGTTAATGATAGGGACATTTCCTCTCTCGCGTTTGTCATCACAGCTGTCTTGCACAGATCTGACTCCCCTCCCCCTCCGTTTCCAGCTCTGGAGAGAAACTGGAGCTTTTTGTAGAAATTTTATTCAGATGTCTGACTGTGTTTCTGTTGTCAAATGTAGGAAATGGACAGATGGAAATTAAGGAAGTGGGATGCATTTATGATCAAGTTATTTTGAATTATAGCTTGAAAAGAAAACAGTATTTTGTTAGATACACTGTGTACCTGGACAGTTGGTATGTGTTTTGAGGAGAGGACGTGGTAAGTGGGTGCTGGAAAGCAGACAGGCCAGTGAGCAGTTGTCTACAGAAGGAAATTTCGTTTTAATGCCAGACTGGGCACAGTCTCCCCTCTGTGGATGTCTAGAAAAAGGCTTCTTGGCAGACTTTGCCCCTTCATTAATTTTGACCAAATATTTACTGTGCATCACATGGCATGCCTTACATCCCACTTTCATTTTTCCAGGCCAGGTTTTGAACAGTTTGGGGCAATTTGTGTTCCATTTGGCTGGACTGGGGCCATGCCCCACTCAGCAGGCCCATGCTGGTGTCTCTGGGTTTTTGCCACATGAAGAACTGGCTCCACCGAGTCTTAACCTACTCTATGCCTCTGGGAGCCACGTTTCACTTTAATAATACCTCGTATCCACAGCTGCAATGTACTGTATGAACCACTGTTACATATATGCATGCACATACATAAGATTGCACACACTGACACTGGCGCTATGTGCTTCATGCCTATCCTTTTAACCTAAAGGGCACCACAAAGAAATGCCAACTTTCTGCACTCAGACATTGCCATTGTACCCTCGACTAAATGCTGTGGCTTGAATTCCCTTTCAACACCCAGCTGTCTGAGATTTGCCTTAGAATGCGTTTGGCCGAACATTTAGAATAGCCTACATAAGTGGTTAAGGTCATCAGCTCTGCTTTCAGGGGACTGTAATATTACACTGGTTCAGCAGTAGGCCTGTATCAGCCTCTGCCATCAACTAAATAACATTTAAAAAGCATTAGGTGCTTTTTAGCCATGCCTGCCCCGATTCGCTTTGGCATCCCTACAGAGCTGTTCTTTTTCTTGGCGCTAAGCCCAAATGCCATACTCCCTGTGACTGGGCTGTGCCAGCTGAGTGTGCTGGTCCTTCTTCTTTCTCACTGCTTCCCAGCCACTCTCCTACTTTCCCTAAAATCCCGGCCACTTATCACAGTCTCCTCGTGGCCAGTCAGAGGTTCAGTAATACTGCAGCCAATTCAGAGAGTGACCTTGAAAAGAGGTTTGTGTTATGGACACAGACAGGAGATTATGTATTTATTTAAATCAGCTTTATTTACATTAAACCCACACCTTTGTTCCTGTTCATCTGAAACCATTGCATGATATTTGAAATTGAGCCATAATCATCTACTCCTGTCAGAAATATGCTTATACCAGCTGCTTTTAACCATGTAATTGTTTTCCAAAGTACTAAACAAATTGTTTTGCTGAAATATAACTGACTAATCTATTGAGGATTTCAAGTCTAGCAGCTTATAGAAGTCAGCAGTGAGACTTTTGCTGTCCCCTGTTGGGAAATAAATGTGCCTGTATATTCAATTACTCCCACTTCTCCTGTCCTGCTGTTGCATGCTGTATTGATGCATCACTGAGATTGCACTGGTCAAACCTCATTAAAACTGGCAACGCTGGAAAACAAAAACAACAAGTAATTGCCCACTCGTGCTCCCTTGTGCTTCTTTCCTGTAATCCCCTCCTTCCTCCAAACCTCGACTGTGCCACAAACAGAAGCTTCCTGATAAAGGGTCTAAGCCTGGCATCTGGGTTCCATATTAATTACAGCTCTCTTTCTGGGATCTGTGCTCTGCTGAACGAATGACATCCTTGACACCGGTGCTGGAGTTCTTTCATGAGAAGTACAGCTGGGTTTTCTTCTTAGGTCACTGCACTGAATATTAGGGTCAACTTGAGGAGTCTGTGAGTCTGCTCAAAGTCACACACTGACACACACATTGTGGATAGATTGATGGATAGATACTAGACAGACTGACATACACGCATACAGACTGACTCTTTGCTTGCATCCGCCCTGCTCTGTTCAGCCCATCTGCCTGGTCTCCAGAGCCAGTTTGACAGGCAGCTTCCTAACAAGCATTCCAGTCTCCTCCACTACAAATTTCTTCCATGTCTCAGTGAATGGATATAATAAAGCATAGGAACTGCATTTATCCTGCAGGAATGAATTCTGCCCTCACGGCCTTCTGCAGACTTTGACAGCTTTTATTTGTGTTTAATGACACTCACTGGAGCAGCTTGGCATCAGGAGGAGCTGCAACTCATCCAGAATTGCATCCCCTGGGTTTCTGTTGAAAATTCATTATTGTATAGTACATTTTTCCGCTTGTCACGTCATTTCACAATTACTCCACATTGTTATGTTGCTGGTAGTTTACATGAAATCCAAACAAATATTTATATTTTCTGCAAAGCTTAGTATATAATATTATTGAAGAAAAAAAATGTTCAAGGTAAAACAAAGATCTCCTTGTCTTCAGTTGACATAGAAGGTGTTTCATGAGCATCAGCACTCCTTTATCATATTTGCGATCATGCCTGGTCTCTTATAAATGTGTCAGGCCCATTTGGGGAAACCCTTGAGCAGAAGTGGAAATACTGCTCCTATTGTCTTTATTCTACATTGGGGCCCCAGAGCAGGATAGGCCCCAGCCTCCCAGAGGAGCATTCTGCTGCTCTGTCTAACTATTCGTGTAGCCTACACTGCCAGGGGAGAAGCAGGGATGCATTTCCCAGCTGACACAGCCAAGAGCTGGGGCTGATGCTCCAGGATTTGAGACCTTTGTTGGGTTCCATCCTGATGTGTAACCATGATTTTTTTCTAGAGCCCCAGAGCTTATTTTGGTAAACCCTTCCCTAAAGCAATGGAAGGGGAGCCACTTGTTTGTGAGATCATCAGCAAATTTAGTCCTTTTTGAAATGAAGTGAATAAATTATTGTATAAATGGTGGCAGAAATGCCACAATAGGCAGACTATTATATTTTTTCCTGATAACCTCCTTAACCTCAGTCAGTGTCTTAGCCTTAATAATAATAAGGGATCTTTGTGTCATGTTTGCGTAACAGTCTTCAGAAGCCACACTTCAGTTAGATATCAATGGAGCATTGTAATCATCTGTGAGTTTGTAGACTTAGTTTCTATAACTTCATATACAGAAACAATCCAGCAGTGTAGTGTTGGGTTTCAGGTGTGCCTTGATTTAAAAAAACAAAACAAAACACGCACACAAATTTGGACAGTGGTACTATTTATTTGGAAACAAATATCCGTTCTCAAGTGCTGCTGTAGAATACACGGAGTAACCATACCCCATTCTGTTTGGTAAACGGAGACAAAGAGATGGGGAAAAGAAGAGGCCATAAAGATATCAATCATCCCCCTCTATCACCCCACCTCTGGGTCCCCATACAAAACCACACACGGGGCTCTAATCCTGCCTCTTAGGAATGTAAGTGATAGCCTTGTGTAACATTAAAAACAGGTCTGATCTGATGCAACTGGCAAAGTCATTCAAGTGGTGGATTCCAGGGTGGGATCCTGAAGTCAAAATGGTAAAAGATTTGGTTTCACTTTCTTGTTAATGTCATCTGATCAGCACGAATACAGTACCTTGCCTTTTCTCCCTGTTTCCGTCTCTCCCTCTGTTTCTCCCTCTTATCTCTGCCCTCTCTCTGTTATCTTCTCTGATTCAACAGAAAAGGGTGCCTTTTCTTTTGCTTTCAGTCACTTATTGGTCAGCCCTGTCCCGAGCAGGCGTGGCTCCACTCTCTGCCCGGCTACCCCAAGGGACACGCCCTTTGCTCTTATCTCTGCCATAAATCCCTCTTAAGTCCCCTAATCACAGATTAATGGGGCTGTAGATAGGGAGTGCCCTACTGTGCTTGGCCTTCTTTATCTCAAATCCATATTCCATATCTTCCATTGCTCAGCTGTACATCTGATATGCGGTGTTATAATATGGCTTGGGCTCCTGCAACACCTGTGAGTTTTAGTATACATCTTTATGAGATTCTGTGACCTTGAGCATCTTTATGGGGGAAATTAAACTTTACCGCAATATTGTTAGTTTATTAACATGCAATAATGGGTCGGGTTTTGTCCTATGGTAAAAATTGAACAGCAACCCAGTGTTGTAAATTTGTTTTATCAGTCAAGGAAGTAGACACATTATCCTGTCTCCCTTCCTCAGGAGACCACAGTGACAACAGATCTAAATTGCCTCACTATCCTTCTCTCCTCTGAGTTTGGGGTAAAGGGCAGGTGCTTGGCTCCGTTCCTCTCTCTTGCACTCTGCCAAGATAGGGGCTATGGAAAAGAGCTGTGAGGCATTTACTTTGTAAGTCAGGGACCTAGACCTGTATTTATTACTGTAAAAAGGTGATTGTTATTATCCTTTTTTTCTGCTTCTCTGTGTGTTTATGCCTGCCCTACTTATATGGATTAACTCAGTGGAGAGTCATTAGTAATAAAAATGCAATACGCATGATGTTGCCTATGGGAGTACATGAGCTTTTAATTGCAAAGGCCAAACGTGCTGTGTTTAAGGAATGACCCTGACTCCGACAGAGCTGACCATGTCTGGCTTTTTCTTGCCCTCAGGCTGCTCAGAGTCTTTTTCTATACTTTCAGACAGTAAGATCGATTGCTGCCTCCCAGACACATAAGCTTTGTAACAGTACAAAGATATAGAATAGATTGCATTGTTTTTTCTTGCAGCTGCCATCTTGGCTACTTAGATTGACATTGAATGTTCTCAATGAAACTCTGCCACAGCAGCAGTGAAGCTCTGGTCATAGCAGTAGTGTTAGTTGTTGACACCAATGTCCCGTGCAGTATGACTACCCTGCTCAGTGTCATAACATGTTATGATATATTTGCATGATTTAAAAAAAAAAAAACGGATTCAGGAAACATGCTTACCTATAAATATATCCATGGTACATCAACACATGTTTCTGGTCGAAAATGTAACCCCAAGACACAGGTAAATCAATATGACAATGCCAGCCACAATCTCCATATCCATTGGATGCCTAGTGATCTAGTGGCTAATATAATAACCTTGGCTTCGTGAGAACTATCACAAATCTCATGATCATGCCCTGTCTATCAATCATTGGAGAAAGGAGAGGGGGAAAGATTATGGAGTGGGTAAATACCCCCAAGGTCTTCATGAACCCTAGGATGCATACAGATAATGTGAGAATATGGGTCAGTGTGTGGGTCTCGACCTTTGTGGTGCTTGCACGGATGGGTCTAGAGTTTTTCAATTCAGTGTGCTTGCTGTTGCTACGGGGCGCTCATGGTTTGTTGTTCATTACTGACATTTCTGTTAACGGTGATAGAAAAGTCATGGAGAATTGTAGTTTTTTTAATTATCTCCACAGTGAGCAAAGTCTCCCTCAAGCATGGTTTAACTTTGTGTATATTGCGTGTGTGTGAGTAAATGAGAAAAAAGAAATGGCGAGCACTCACTCACAGCAAGTGAGAGGGTTAAGGGAGAAGGAGAATCTTGCCTCAGGCATCAATCGATCAGATCCTTGCTGTAGAAGTCCCAGCTTCCCTTTGGTGAGGCAGCGTATTGCATTAGCTCATCTCACATTCCCTGTCTGGAAGCAAGGAAGGGGGGAGGAGGGGGATAGAAAATAGGAGAGAGGGCGGTTGAAAGCAGCAGAGGAGAAGGAAGGGCAGTGCTTTGAAATAAAGGGAGCGTTAGATGACTCAAAGTGAAGCAAGAAAAGTGATGCTGAACAGCTTGGTTCAGTAGTGAAGTATGCACTCTTCTCTTTGGTCTTCTATTTGGTCTTCAGTGCATACTGATTCAAGATTCAGAAAACTTTATTAATCCCAGAGGTAAATTGTTTCTGTGGGGACGGAGTAGAGTTGTTGACCATCCTCTCAAAGCATGCACCTGTAGAGGGAGGTCTGGGAGTGTTTTGTGCCGTGACAGAATAACCTTTTACACCGCCTGTGTCTTTTTCCCCTGGTGAGGGGTAATGGAGCTGAAGTAACTGGCTTCATTCAAAGTGTCTGAGGGGATCAGCATGGCAAAACCTACACACACACACACGTACACACATACACATATGCACACAATGAATTCAATCAGGGACAAGGACAGCATAATAGCATTGTGTAACTGATACATGCTTGCACCCACTCACTGCTCAAAACACACACACCCTCTCATGAATCACATACAAAACACTTATCAGACTTATGAACTGCTGAATATGTATTTACCAACTTATTCATAACAGTTTCCCTGTAACAGGATACTCTAACCCACTGTATATTGTGTTCTCAGTCTGCATCTTAATCATGCAGGTTCAGTGTAATCATCTACAGTAAACAGCCACTGATCAAACACAGCACTGCCTGCTGCACAGCTCTCCTCACAGTGGGCCACATCTAAATAGTTAATGGTCCCCCATAAATCCCCAAACTTCAGACCATTTCAAATTAGAAACAAGCTATCTAAATCAGGGAAGGAATGAGAGCAGATAGCGGCAGAGCACTTCAAAGTCCTCTTAAATAAAACATATTAGCCTGCCTTGTCTGAAGGACGGCTGTGGTGGTAATGGGCTAGTGTTTGCTAGCATAGCGAGGAGTGTTAGCTCAGCTCTTTGCTCCAATATGCTGCCCGACCAAAGGGCTGATCCTCGTTAGCATATGGTCAAAAGACTGTGACGGGAGTGGGTTATAAATGGGGGTTAATTAGCCTAGCAGCGGTTCAGAGAGCTACAATAGTCAGGAAGCACTGATATGTATTTTTTATTAATTTTATTCAGCGTACGAATGCAGACTAATTCATACTTACTAACGGCTTGATATGCTATCTCTCTAATTCTCCAACTTTTACCGTCTCTCAGAAATGCTTTAATGTCTACAGTTATGTTTTTATATATGACTATCTTTAAAATACAATGTAGGAACATGACAATTTGAGAAAATAATAATAATAATAATAATGATGATAAGGATTTCTCTTTGTCTTTTTTTCAACGATGAAACATCGGCTCATTGCGTTATTATGTTTATAATTTCTCCAAATGCCTGTTAGTCTAACAAACTTTGGATACAGTGTTCAGTGACAAAACCATACAGAACTACTGCAGTATGTCACCAGTGGTTTTAAAGAACATATAGACATATATATAAACCAGAAGGAGCCTACATCAAGTCTCAACGGGCATCCCAGTGGTCGCGCAAGATTCATATTATAACGTGTAGATTATGCATGCACAGAGTCGACACTTTGATGAAAACCTCTCTAAGAGTCTATTTCTGATGATCACCCAATTTTTCACAGAGTTATCACAGCCCCAGTGAGTCATAAAGTTAGTTTAGGTATGACTTGAAAAGAAGCGATCATGATGTCCTTCATTGGTGTACTGGATTAATTATATTTCACTGACCACAATGCACATTTGCATTGAAGTGATTAATCTTTCCACAGAGCTGCCATTAATTATGCTGACTTTACCTAATGTGACGACCACAAGAACATGCCTTCTCAGCACCAGATTTTGAGGGTAATGGGGGGATGGGCGGAGGGCACAGAAATGAGGCAGTGTGGCAAGTTCACGGGATGCTGGGCAAATTAATTGCAGGCCTGTGCCTCCAATTAGACCTGACTCCCTTTAATTGGGGCTGAATAGGCTCCAAATGCCTATGCTGGGAGATATGGAGCAGAGGGAAGAACTTGCTTTCTCATATTGTCTCTCACTCACATAGACACACACTATTGTGTGTAGGCACACAATGCATACACCAGGCCCTACCCTTCAGGACTTAACAAGAGGAAGCTAATTTGCATGTAAAGCAGGTTTGATAGCCACAGTTGACTGGTTGGAGAGCAACAGTAATGACCTGAGATAGCACTGGGGTGTTAACCCCCTTGGCAGTGCTGTTGGCTGCTCTGTCTTTCATGTAGTGCTGCTATTTTGTTGCTAAACTATGCAGTGGATCTTCATCTTATCTTTTATCTCTTAATTTCCTTTTACCTTAAAGGTGTGTCATCTTCTTGTTTACTGTTGCCTTCTTTTTCTTCCTTTCTGCTCTTTGATCTAAAAAATGACACAGTCACATAGCTGAAGCACTGCTAATCTTTATGACAGGAGCTGCTACAGTAATTAAAGAGTGACTTCACACTCAGATTGCTAGTTTATTTGATCTTTTTAACTTGCATCAACATCACCTGTCACTGTCCCTTAAAGAATACATTTAACTACTTAATTATATTTTT
Source organism: Ctenopoma kingsleyae (assembly GCA_032353495.1). Lineage (NCBI taxonomy): Eukaryota > Metazoa > Chordata > Actinopteri > Anabantiformes > Anabantidae > Ctenopoma > Ctenopoma kingsleyae. Next base: position 6,757,719 of record JAUBNQ010000005.1, on the reverse strand, counting down.
TGTATGCAAATATAACATTCTCTACTTATATTACTATATTTTGTGGAGGACTGGAGAGTCTATGCAGCCCATTTCTTATTATGATATGTTGAGTATTATGTGCTCAGAGATGATCAAAAGACACAATAATTATTCATCTGTGTTTCTAAACATAAACATATTGGAACAGAAGAGACTCCTAACCCTGTGATTTCTGCTAGGTATTTCAAAGATGGCTAGTATCGTTTTAGTTTCAGGTCCAATGCAGGTCTAAATCCTTGCAGATGTAAACTTTAATTTTTGTCATTTCTTCTCAGGATCCCGTCTACGCCAAGAGGACACCCCACCCCGGATTGTGGAGCACCCGTCTGATCTGATTGTTTCTAAAGGGGAGCCCGCCACTCTCAACTGTAAGGCAGAAGGGCGGCCAACCCCAACGGTGGAGTGGTACAAGGATGGAGAGAGGGTGGAAACAGACAGGGACAATCCCCGTTCTCAGCGCATGCTGCTCCCCAGCGGCTCCCTCTTCTTCCTACGCATCGTCCATGGACGACGGAGCAAGCCGGATGAAGGCTCCTATGTCTGTGTTGCCCGCAACTACCTGGGAGAAGCAGTGAGCCACAACGCCTCCCTGGAAGTAGCTAGTAAGTGCAGCATGTCTTCCTATTTCTTCCTCAGCCTCTAGTATGGGTGTGAATGGAAGAGTTTGGGTTTAGATGCAGCTGAATAGCAGGCTCCAGTTTCTTCTAGTGTTTTCTATGCTCAATGTGTTCACTGAGTTGGATAATCTCTCAGGAGATGGGAAGGATGTGTTTGGCCCAGCGGTCTCCGCAGGCCTGTGGAGCCCTGGGGGAGAAGTGGCCTAATCATTCCAGGGTGAGTGCTCTTCTAAAGGACCCTTGGTAGGTGGTCAGGAGCTACAATGGGAACAAAGCTTTTTCTGTTTTGAGCATGATTATGCTTTTTGTCCAAGCGATAGATATGAGGTCTTATATCAAAAAGGAATATAATCATTGCATCTGTTTCAGTCATCTTTTAATGAAGAGCTTTCTGACTCTTCACTTTGAAGTATCAGATATTTCTTTTAGTCTCTGCTACACTTACAGTTCAACAGGCTGGCTTTGATGTAGAGTGTATTTAAGCATCTGTAGAGTCAACAAGCAGCCTAAGCGATATATTAGGAAGGAGAATGTTTGGCAGTCAGTGGATATGCAATGTATGAAGAGTAAATAATCATTCTAACCATTTAGTCTCTTTGCACATGGTAACCTGTGTTAACAAATTTGCTTCCATGACTCTTAAACGGATGCTTTCGTTGGTGAGGTCAGCTCTTAAGATATATTATCTCTTTGCTCTCTTTGACTGACTGAGGGCGAAAGCTGAGGAGCACAGCTCACATATCAACCACTCCTCTAGCATGCCCAGAGGCTGTCACCAACCCGCTCACTGTAATCTAATCAAGATGGGGAAAGAAAGAGTGGTGTGTGTGTGTGTGTGTGTCTGTGTGTGTGTGTGTGTGTGTGTGTGTGAATACGTACGTGTGTGACTGAATGTGAAGTGTGTGGTGGGCATACGTTGTTTGTCATTTATGTATAATGGTTGGTCAGGTAGCAGACCTGCTTGCTGTGTAATTTCCAATTAAAGCTGGGATGTGAAAGTGGGATCTCTGGAATATAGAGATGAGAAAAAAAAACTTTAGTTTTGAGTGTTATTCTTGATATTTTAAGCATCTTCTGTGTCACATATGTGAAATGTGA
>JAUBNQ010000005.1:6736202-6755883 GCA_032353495.1 Ctenopoma kingsleyae | reverse complement strand
GAAGCATCAGAACACAACAGAAATGCTGTGTAGAATGGTCAGAATGAGATTCAAATGACAACTCAGCACAATTCACATTTCTCTTTCTAAACATATTAAGAGGCAAATTAATTATTTGAAAGATAAATGTAAGAGAAAATACCAAAAAGCAGCATTGTTTGGACGATTCTGCAAGTTTTCAAGGTCATAAAGCTAAAAATATTTTCCCTACTAGTAGATGATATATAGTGTTTGTTTCAGAAGTGGGTTTTCAAATAGAAAAACAAGATTTGCGAGAACCAAGAGTACAGTGCACCCTTGGCTCACTCTCAAGTTTGGGCTGCTTTTTCTGTAAAGGTTCAAACAGACCCATAATGACAAGCCACAGTGCTCCAGCCCTCTCTCTCCTTCTCACTTATTCTGTGTGTCTCTCTCCCCTCTCTGCCGCTCACGCTTAACTACATGTAATTATGTTTCGTTGGAGCAACCAAGACGAAACTCTAGAATAGAAAAAAGGTGGTAGAAAAAGAACAAGACCAGAAACACTGAGATTTCTTTACAGGGCTTCATTTAAACTCCTGAGTGAATAAACTACAAACCATAAACCTGACTCTGAGTGTCTGTAAGAAAGTTTAAAACTTTTGCAATTGATGCTTGTCATACCAGTACTGTCATGAGTTGAAAATTGTAGACAGAGTATTTTACTCAGGCTCAGGGTCAGTTGAGGGTGCAACCACACTTTTCATTTCCAGTGAAACTCAGAAGAAGAAAGATGTGTGAAACATTCTGTTTACTTTGACTAGCTGTCCCCCTCAAATGTTTTCCCTTCAAAAGCTAAAAACACAACTTTTTGGAGACATTACTCGAAGAGCGTGGCCTTAACAATTTCCCTTACTGAACAACAATAGTAAACATAATCCAAGTTTCAACAAGTCCTGTTTTGCCAGGCTAAGACACCTAACCCAGTGTGTTTAGTTTATCATTAACCACACATACAGTACAGTCCAAAGTCTCTATATCTCAGCCTCTTAACCAAAATCCTGGGCTAATGCATTTACCATCAAAATGTATTGGAAAAAAGATTAAGATTGGATTAATTTCCCATTGTGTTATTAATAAAGAATTAAATGTAAAGCACTGAAATTTGTTACTAGAAAATACTAGTGAAATTCCATAATTTGTGCAAAGCATTGGTGTGTTCACTTAATAAACACTGAACGGATTAATTGTCATAAATCAGTTAGAGAATGTAATGCCTTTTAAAACAGAACTAAGATTTTTTCATTTTGAATAATGTAAAAACTGTTACCACAGTCTCCCTAAGATGAAACCAACATGAATTTATATATATATATATATGTATGTGTGTGTGTTCTCTGTGTAAACAAGCACAATATAGTCAACACTTATTTAACAGTGTTTAGCAGAGTACATGCTGTTGGCATAACACAATATGTGTGCAGTTTAGTGTACGCTCTGTGATGTGTCACAGTAGTTTCCTAATTTACCCAACGCTCTGCATGAGGTCCTGAGAGGCACTATGAATAGCTTGTTTCGCTTTTAAAAATGCAGAGATAGTAAAGTGAGGTAATGGACAGCACAGTGCTCCACTTGAGCAGGCGATAACCTCAGGGGCTGCTGTCTAGTGGCCTGGCAGACTGCACAGTGCTGACCGCACAGGGTTGGCTGCGGGCCTTGCATCCACACACAAACTCCTCTCTCCAGAGGCTGGGTTTACTTTTTACAGCCACTAACAACAGGAGCAAATGGATGTTTACTTGAATTTGGTCCATTGCATATAACTCTATTCAGCCAAGTTTATCTGAGAATCTCATTGATCTTGATACTTCTGTGACATCTCTGTCAGCATGTGCAGCCAGCTGGCTTCGCTGACTCTCCGATTAGTTGGGGGGAGGTCATGGCGTTGGATGTGTTGAAGGAGGGCTCGTCCTGACAGATTTGGGGCCGTACCTAGGGGTCATCTGCACAGCAGAGGACAGTTGGCTAGCATGGCCACCTCCCACTGGTCTGAGGACCCGTCTGTCTCCCTTGCAAGAAATTCCTTGCACTACATCTGTTGGCTCTCAAAGATTTGGGGGTCTTTAGCTCAACCACTCCCAAACTAAACCCCTTCTCTTGATACATAACATCTGAGTTTACTCTATCTTGGATTTTTTTTCTACTCACACTTCTCCTCCTTACTCTTCATTATTTCTCCACTACTACCCATTGAAAAGCACTGTGACTGAAATATCTTATTTCACTAACTGGCTAACTAACAGACAGAGCAATTATTTATATGTCATGATTGTCTTTCATTAATTAATTACATGATGGTGTAGCAGCTCTCCGTTTTTGATTTTCATCAAGTTTTAGCTCACATCTCTCCATCTGTTTTTGTTTTTCTGTTTTTGGAGGGGTAGCATCTTGTGTCCTTTTAACCTCTTTTTTTTCTGCTTAGAAGTTCTAAACAGCAAATGAGACTGTGAAAGTGAGTGTAGTAGAGTAAAAGCAACAACATCGAATGAGAGCGGCCAGGAAAAAAAAAAAAATCAAGACAGCTAAAGAGCAGCAGAAGTAGCAGTGAGTGTGCTGGCAAGCTGCCAGGGGACTGGAGGCAGAGTGTGTTACAGCTCTGTGGCAGTTATTTGTCTCAGGGAGGTTCAGAGCAAATTGGTGCAAACGGCACAGCCAGGGTCTGCTTCATGAGTCAACATGCAGCTGAGGCGTGGGCTCCGCACCACAGAGTCTTCTTGGCCTCCACTCCAATCTGTTTTATGTTGGAATGCAGACATCGTCCACAATCTCAAAAGCCAGTGGTGTATTTATTTGTGTGTGTGTGTGTGTGTGGTTGTCAAAGCTGAATTCTGTCTGGTTTAGTAAACTCTTTTGCATACTCATGTAAAAAGTTTTGCACACATGCTGCTGGCTTTCAAACAAATCCTTCATTTTATGTGTTGTTTTCACTTTATATTGTTCCGAATAGTTGATGGGTGTGTTGTTGAAGGTGATTTTAGTCCAGTACTGTTAATATTAAAATCAGCACAACTGGCGACTGTCTGATTGCAGTACATTCCCCTCAGCACATAACGATTAGCTCAGCCTTTGTGAAACTTCTACAGGGAAGATAAGTTCAACACATGCATTTCAATTAGTTTTCTAATCATCTATATATGCACAGAGCATTTTTTATCATGCGTGTTGTGTGTGTTCTGTTCAGCGTAGCATATTTAGCATTTCAGGGTGCTTGCATAAATCAATGCAATCCATGCAATTAAACTTCGAGTGTCTGTTTGATCGATGCCTATTGTAAATGTCATTCTAAGTAGAGAATTTCTGTGCTGTTTCAGAGCATGCTTTGCAAAAATGTGTGGCGCTTCTGATAATATGCTTTGCCTGTTCACGACCTGAAAAATCTCTTAAACCTAAATGTGCTATCTTGGCAGATATTGACTAACTTATTTTACCCAACATGCAGTTGTCACTGCCTGAAGTGACAGCAACCTTGAGTGAAGGGAAAGAAAATGTTCATGTCTGTTTCAATTTTTCAAATGTCACCCTGATGTAAATTAACCCACAGTGAAAATGCTTATCACAGAAAATATCCACATAGCAGAGTCATAGAAGAGAAGAAGAACAACTTTTTAGCAGAGTTTTAGATGCTCTGTGTTCTTTTACAGTGAACACTGGCGCTTGGCCTAAAGAGAGCACACATCATGTAGAGTAGGATGAATGGATTGGTTTATATAAGAACGATGCCTCTGATAGAACAAGATTGGCTGAAGTAAGACTTGTTGTCTTTGGGGAGTGTGCAAGCATGTGTTTGTGTCTGTTTTTGATTCCATCAATCTCTCATTGCTCTGTCTGTACTCTCTAGTGAATGATGTCTAGCAGAGGGTTGTGTGAAGAAGTCTGTACATCGGCTAAAGGGGCAGGTGGACAGACATGGGTAAACGAGTCTGCGTGAAGTTCCATCAATCACTCCATGCTCTACCTGAATCACTGACAGCCTGCTGGACCAGGAAAGACAGGGAGATATGCCCTCTAAAACTGTACAAGAACCCTCGTCATTCATCTGTGTCTTTTCATAAGATGAAGACAAAGCTGGTCACTGTTTGAGATTTTTGACGCAAGGAAAATCTGAATTAACAGAGCAGTAGCAGAGCATTTCATGAGATTCCCACACTTTCTATCATTACCATCTGCATCATGAGATTATCACAAGTGGGAATGATGAGAAAGTTGCGCGATAAAACAATAAGCATAGAAACTGAGTGAATGAGGCACTTTTTATTGGTCGCATAAAATACTTCTGCAGTGGGCGAAGCTCGAGTCACTTTATTGTGATAGATACAGTATTTGTCTTTTTCATCTCTATAAAAATAGAAAATGAAATGCATTAGATGTGCTAAACACAGCTGTTTCACATTTATTTCTTCTATGCCTTTCCCGTCAGTGTGCATTCATGTAGGAAATGGCTTGTCTCTGTTAACAAGGAAGTGAATGCTGACTTATGGAGACCACTTTAAGCACTTTCCTCTGTTTCTGTGGAGGTGTTTGCAGTCCATCCACTTACACATGATGACACTGCCCAGATATCTTGGGATATCCATGAAACACGTTGAGCTACTGCACAGCTTTCTGTTTGTGTGTCTTGTGCGTCACAGCTTTTTTCTTTTTTTTCCAAGTCGCCACAGTGACTGCTTATTCATCTCTATGTAATCTTTGCCTCTGGCTTTAGTACAGAACAGGATCATGGGTAGGATGGTTGCAGGTTCCCAGGATAGTGAAGTATGATATTAACATTATGAAGTGCTAGTCTAGAGAAGATAAGATACAGTATGTGAGCTCTTGAGTTCAGTGGTTTTATACTGCCACTCAGGAGGAGCACTGATAGCAAAGTACATTCACTCCTCTCCTCTTTAAAACATCTATGTTGTTTTGTGTGCATGTGTCAGTGTGCAGTATGTATGTTCTTATGTGCATCTTCGATCAACATGTTTTCATGTTCGTTTGGGGTGTGTATTTAGCTCTGTTCTGGTGCTCTTGGTGGTAAACTGTTTGTCATCAGGGCTCTTGAGAACCAGATGAATTTGTGCTGCTGAGTCTAATCTCCACTTCTTCTGCAGAGACCTTGATATTACTCTTGTTGTGATGTGTAATCTGCTCTTGGTCTGAGCCTCTCCTGTGGCCAGAGTGGCCATGTGTATGCATGTTTATGTGTCTGTGAGGTTTGCCCATGCTTACATGCAGGCATGCTGGTGTCTGGTCATATGACGAGGCGTTATGTTCTGTGGACATGCTCTGGTTATTAAACCTGGGTTAAGCCCTAACTTGAAACCTTCTATCATGCTCCACGATCCGTGACGATGGAGTTAGGGAGGATTAAAGGGTTTGGAGACAGGAACTTAAGGGATTTCAGCCAACATTTCGGCAAAGTTAGAAAATGGGCTCAAGGGGCACACTTACTCCACACAAAGTGAACCTGTACAGATTTTGTGATGTCCTGTTTTCTTTCCTTGTCTTCACTATTTACTCCTAGTTGACAGAGTACCAATTCACCGCCTACTGATAGTTTCTCTGGTATCCTCTAACTCTCAGCTGAGTTCAGACATCTACATGTGAACTCTTGCTTAAAGTACAGCAGTGGTGCAAAACATAAGCAGTGAAATGGCAGGTATACTGATGAGTTTCAGTTGCTTTTGCAAAATCAAATAAAAACTTTTATACTTTTTATAGCATAGTAAACGACAAAGTATACTGTATATACATTTGATTGCATATTAACACGCTAAGTTCTGGATATTTAAGTGACATTAACAATAAACTCGTTATTATTGTGAGTATATGGCACTCATATGGGCTATAGAGCGGCAAAGCTGTGGTTGTTCAACAGGGGCCTCCTGTTTCTGTTCAGGTTCAGTGGACTGATAACACAGAGAACTGTGTCTGTGCTCTACTAATATATCTTCCCTTCTAACATGCTATCTATTCTATTCTATACTTGGCTCTATTTTTATTTCTCTCTCTAACTTTCCCCACTGTGTTGATTTCCCCTCACTGTCTCCTGTGAACTGATAGACAGAGAGAGTAAGAAAGACCTCTGTGAAGGAGAAGAGGTGGGAGAAGAGAAGAAAAAAAGATATCTGAAATTTTATCAGAGCTGTAGCACATTGCTGAGCCTGTAGCGTAACAGGCAGGAAGAGCTGGTGAGGTAAGCAGTCGACCCAAACACTGATAATGATCTGCCTTGTGCTATCTGACTGCAAATGAAATGCAGTCTGCTTGCTGATGTCTGTGGATAGTCACAACCCTGCCATCAGTCAATGACAAATGCAAACAGGGGATACATGATGGTATTCATTTGTCATCTAATTGTCCTTGGTTGCTGTGGTAGCTAATCTGATCATTAAAGTAACAATTGGGAGAAAATGAGTTTCTCCTTGTCGTGTCACAGATACAAGAGTGTGTCCTAAAATAGGTTTGGCATGAGTGAGAGTCATCATTATCACAGTGTAGTTCTTATGCAAGCCTTCCATCCTGACCTTTCTGTAATGCTAACATCCATTCATTTGTAAGCCAGAAAATATGCAGCATATTAGTTACACATTACAAATGAAGGCACTGACTCCATCATCACAGTAATGTTATACTAATGACGATGGACATAAATGAAAATGGATGAACAATAAAAGCGTAATACTGAACATAATTGAAAGAATCATCAGATCATACCTGAGAGCACTTGTGTAAACATCTGTTTCATCTTATTAACTTAACGTTTATTCAGCTCAGGCTTAAATGCGTGTGCCGTGACCATAATTATCCTCACTGGAGAGTATTTGTAAACATATACAATAGTCAAATTGGGACCATGAGGAGAAGCGCAGCTTGACTGAGTAGTGAATAGAACAGAAACACCCTCACCTCTCCTTTGTGCCTGCTTGACCTTTCTAAACAGGGTGTGGCAACGACACAAAAGGTTCTCCATGTAACCATATACTGAAAAGAGTTGGATAAAAGACAGACAGGGGGACGTCATGTGTAAAAAGAGAAAAGTAGAGAGGATCCATTCAAAATTCAAACAGTAGTCAGTGTTGCTTTGGGTAAGTTTGAAATAGCTGACATCTGACTCAGTGAGGCCCAGATTTGTATGACCATAGTGCTGCTGTTAGGCTCGGGGGTGACATTTCTATTCTCTCTTCCAGAGCTCTCTCTCTTTCTCCACCCATCACTAGTATCAGATTCTAATCTGTCAGTGGTGCCTCAGCTCCATTTAGCCGATTGGCTCCCATCTGAAGGATGGGATAGAAAGACCTTCAGTGACCGGCTGCAATGTAGCTTGTCCTTTTCCCAGAGTTCATCACTTCCCTAAAAATATTTTTACTTACACTCACCAATGACAGTTTTCAACACTTACTTAACTAGTATCTAAATATTTCTTAGATACTTGTCAGTACTGTGTTACTCATAGGAGGAACTATACAACTTCCCTGTAGCCTTACAAGGTAACCACTAGTGCCACGTTCGGATCTGAGAACCTGTTTTGCTTTCTCTGTGAGCATCATGCCAACAATCACGGTGTGGGAGCAGATGATCTCGAGACCTGGCCTTTGCGTCCAGTCCAATTTTTTCCCTGCCAATGGGATTAGTTGAGAGTGCCGACTCTGCAGGTGGACTCGTAAGTTAATTTAGCCCACTGTTTGGAGCTGTAATAGCTTATTGATTGTCTGACAGAAGCAGCATGGAAGGGCACAGAGAGGGGAGAGAATAAGTTAATCATCGCTCAGTGTGTTGTCACGATTTTATCACATTATCCAAGATTCACCACTGCCATGTAAATTTAGTTTCAACCTCAGAGGAGTTGGAGAGACTGCTCACAGAATGGAGCCAGCTGATTTTGTGAAACCCATCGCTGTGGTCCAGACTGTTTGCCTGGTACTCCCTGCCTTACTCCTGCCTTAATCTTGTGGGATGCAGACTGCCCAGGGACCCAACTTAATTCATGCTAAACCCTTTGGTTAAATTTAGCTTTGCTACCAAGTGGTGACCCTCATCTGCTATAGTACTGCTCAGGTTGTCTGAAAAACATCAGCCTCACCTCCACATTTCAGACTATAACTCCACAGCTGGTTGGGCCATCACTCATTTCTTTCACTAGTCTTTCCCAGTCTAAGTGCTCCTGTGCAGTGTGCACATGTGTGTACAGTATGAGCAAAAAGGTCATGGTGTATGTGTGTTGCTCACAGGAACTCTAGCCCATTAGCACTGCCATCATATACACATTCTCACTACAGCTGGTTACCTGGAAACTGCACATGCTGCTTTTATTTGACTGGTCGCCATCTAGCTGTAACCACAGATTGAGATAATGCTTCTCTATTTGAAAGCCTTCTAGCAAAGCTGTCATTAATACTGTGCTCTACATCAGCACCATCAGCACATGGTCTGTAGGTGAGCTGTTTTAACCCCAAAATCACCAGACAGGACTCACTGTGTTATCAATTAGTACACAAATCCACTGCCTGCCTTACATACTCTCAAGGTTCTGTGATGGTATCACATTAGCTAGTGTTTACATGGAAAGCAGTAAAACTGGGTTTCGCTGTGGTTGGACTTTGCTCATTCTTGAGTCTGGTTTCTATCAATCTGTCTGCACCCATATGCTTGGCTAACCAAAATCAAAACAGTGGTACAGAGAGGAGAGAGGTGAAAGAGAGCGATAATGTAAACAAAAAGACATGTTGACATTGCACCCGATTGCACATACACTGTCACTGACCTGATGGCCAAATTCCTATCTGGCAACAACAGGAGCAACATCTGGCAAAACTGTCCACTTTTATCCATATCTAAACCTCATGTAGACTCATCACTACCAGGGCTTCAGGTATAACATTTAGATTACTCTTGTCAGAAAAGCCCTGATGTGATTTAAAATAATTACACAGAATCTGGTGCTTTGAGATCAAACAGACAGATGGAGAGATGGGAAGAAACAACAAAGACATGGATAAACTGTTGAAGAGAAAATAGCAGACAAGCTGCCATTAAACATGGGAAGAGAGTAGAAGGAGGTGGCTCCAGTTGGACGGAGAGCCTCTCCTGGCTTGTGACGGGAAGATAAGGGGACAGGTGGTGTTCTGTTCTCTCAAAGATCCCTGACAGCTGGCAGCTCTCTCGCTATAAGCATGCTGCCATCACATGTATGTGTGCATGGCCCTGACAGTGTGTATATGCATGTTTGTGTGACATTTTTTGTGAGTGTGTAACAACATGTGCCTGCATTTGGTGGATGCTTGAGAACTTCCTGGCTGAGATATCTTCGTAAACCAGTCTCAACTATTACATCTAGGATTTTTTTATAGTATCCTTTTTATTTTTTCTGCTCACTTGTAGCTCCATGGCATTGAGCCATGTTATACCAGTCAGTTCTTCTAGAACATTTTTGTTCCTGTGTGTCAGACCTTTACCGTGTAGTAATAGTGTGTGATTCCGGTTCTGACTCAGTTGAGACGTAAGGAGTGGTTTGTTCATATTACTCGAAGTCTGATGTTTAGTTTTTGTTGCCAGTTAAAGCCTTTTTATATGGTATTTGGACTTTGTTAATGTTTCAGATTAATGTAATTTCTGTCATGACTTTAAATGTTGCATATTTAAGTACTATATAACCTTAACTTTAAGTAACAAATAAAATACTGCACCTTTCCAGTCACCACCACATTCTTAGTCTAAAACATTCTAGGTATTTATTTGTACTACATTTGCTTTTCTCATAAACTGGATTTCATGACCAATGAACACTTTTCCACGCAAAGCAGATGCTGGAATAACAAATGAGCCAAAACAGAAGGGACTTAAAATTCTTCTGTGTCGGCCTGGCAGTATGTAGTGTTCATGTACTCTGGTTTGTACAGAGTTCTTTACTGTGTTGGCTTTGGGCATGTTCCACATACAGCTCGGTGTTTGATCGGGCGGTGTAGTGGTAGCTACTGAGAAGGGCTTGTGACATCTCAGTGGCAGGCTGCTTTTGTTTGCAGAAAAAAAAAAGAGATGGTACTAAATGAGCCAGAGGCGGTTATTTGCTGTTGGCAAACAGACACTGTCCTCAGTGGTGGAGCACTCAGTTACCACTATGGCCTGACAGCTGGCTTTCATCCCTGTGGCGCAGCAGCTTTGTGCACAATGCAAGTTGCTCTTAAATGTAATTCATGCTCTTAAACTCTTCATGACCATCATGCTCTGGTGGAGGCTCAGAATAAAGATTCCCCTCCAGCGCCACTTTTGGTCAGCAGAATGGGAATCAATTTCCTAGACCATTATTGATTGATGTCAACTGTTATGAGTGTCCTTTTTTTCTTTGTGTTTTGCCAGTGGTCCCTTTGAAGTTGCGATGATTCCTTTCAGCTTCCCCAGTTCAATAGACCAGTTGGCCTGCCCCTGATCCATTGATGTTTCATGCACCAGAGATCACCTTAACTACGGTGTACCCTCTGTTTGATGAGGAACTATTTCATATGCAAAAATTAATGATAGTGTTTCAAGATGAAAGGACTCTCTTCACGAGCACCATCTGTATCTATTGTCTGCCTTTCTGTAAATATATTAATCTATATCTAGCTTATAAGCTATGCCTCCGCAGCATAAGTCACATCAATGGGAATGTATTCCTGATCTAATCAGCTGTTAAAGTAGCCCCATGATGACATTAGATATACCTTAAGACCATAATTACACTTAACTTTAGTCCATTGGGCAGATGTACTTCATCACACGTTCGCTGACTTAATCAGGATTCCTGTTAGCTTATTCTCTATGAAGTGTGCATCTCATCAGGTAATCATTTAGGCTTAGGCTTTTTGTAATTAACAATTGTTAAGACAACTCTGGAAATCAATAGTCTCTAACTGCTTGTGGTGTTTTACACACACACACACACATGCATCTTAATGGTTATTACATATAAAACAGTTTTTCTGTGGTACAAATATGATTTTTCTTGTGTAAGGTGATCTTTCAAGCAACAGTTTGCACTGATATTCATTATTCAGTGGCTCCTTGAGACTTGTGTTAGTATCTGTCCTTGATAAAACTAGCAAAGTTATTTTCTGAAAGTCTCAGCAATGACACTGCCAATCAGTGCTGCAGGAAGGAATGCTTAGCGATGACTGCATCACACACTACTTGGACACACATCGTCACTTTTTTAGACTTGTGCCACATAAAGGATTTCTGCTGCTATGTTTTCAAGCTTGATTTGTCTCAGAAAATATGGTTTCCTTTTATCCTCCACAAGATTCCAAATATTTCCCCTGAGGCAGAGCCACATAAAGCCAGCTCTGTCCTCCAGACACACAGAAGTTATTATAGCTGTCCTCATATAACTGTAAATATATTCATTTTGGACATCAGCTGTTATTCATCTTGGCCGTAAAGTAAAGAGGAGTCCTGTAACATTCACTTTGGCGTGCAGGCAAAAGAAAATGTCTACATTCACTTTTTGTGGTGTGAAACTGCACATTTAAGTCTGTACAAAAGACTATTACAGCAGAGTGTATATCACAATGTGGATGTCAGTCATCTCTCTCCATACCCTATTATGCTCCATCCAGCCCTTCAGTGACATTGACTTTGTGTTCACTGTCTCAAATAATGTAGGAGTCAGGAGCTGGTTACCCTATGAGTCAGCCATAGTGACATCTTTCAGGAGCTAATACCAGCTTGACGCCTCAGTGTGAGAGGGTATTGATTTTGTGGGTGCCTTCACATATTGATTAACAATGGTGAACTCCCACTCTGACTTTGGCCTTCTCTGATTGGTTAGACTGGTAAGGCTCACTTGGTCAGAGAATACTGTTTACAGCATCTCTTCACATTACAATGTGATTTGTAGTATATTTCAAGTAAAATATTTGACAAAAGCTACGTAGATTTAAAATAACCAGACTTGTCCATGAGTGGATGTCAATATATTTCTGGTCAGAGGTACAGAAAAACTAGGCCAACTTTTTGGCAGACAGCTTTTTTTTGTCTCCTGTTGTCTGTAACCTGTCACAGGAGAAGAGATCAAGGTGCCCGTGCTGCCCATTCCAAACAACCTTGGAGCCCATGGCCATACGCTGCTCATTCCTGAAGGCAGACAGAGCAGAGCATAAACCCTTAAAGCAGGTTTTAAACAAACTGTCTGGCAAGGAGGCTGTGTGTGGTTTTTCTGTTCAAATGTCTCTGTCTCGCTCTCTGCTGCTCTCCAGAGCAGTGTGTGAGCAGCACCATTGCTTTCTGATTTATCTCTGCAAGGTGAGATAAGACTCTCCCTCAGCCCACCTGTAAATCCCCTCAGCCACAGATGGAGAATAAGCGTCTATCCAGCATGTAGACAAAATGTTAGCTGCATCAAAATGGTAGACCAGACATTAAACACACACCTGTATAATCATCACTATCTGGATTTACTGAAGTAATAGAAAAATATTTTATCTTAACAGGTTTCCCATTTGTCTTGCAGTTTTGGGAATATCTTTGAGGCGACAGGGGAATTGATGAACTTCCTGGCAAGTCAAAGATTATGAAACCATTTTTCAACTGGGTCTTTTGAATGTCTGTATTAGAGTATTTGTCCAACACTTTCACATAAGATGCCAGCAGCATTCACCCCACCAAGCCCAGATTTATCAGAGTTAAAGCATTTATTGCTTTAGGTCTTTTCACTGTGATTAGAAAACAGGGTAGTATATCGTTTTTACATTACATTTACCATTACATCCAAGCTATGTTATGAACCTGTTAGTGCATGAACTTGAATGCAAAGTGTTATTGTCAAGTTTTCCAGACGGTAATCATAGTTGATTGTAGTCACATATGTCCACTTGATCTGTTGAAAGTACTCAGTTGCTAAGTACTGTAGGGACTCTATTCATTGGTCAGCTTTGATGTCAAGTTAAAAGACTCTCGGGCTGTACTCCTGTAAAAGTAAGTTAAACAGATGCTCACTAAGGTTTTTTTTCTTCAACTATCACAAGTGAGTTTGTGGAACAAAGTGAGACATATGAGGCCCTGGGGAAACTCTTTCAACAGGGATGTGTGTCTGTGTGTCGGAAGTGTGCATATGTGCATACTTGTATGTGCGCTTTGAATTTATGGAAAGACTCCAGATGAAACCGATTTATATCCTTGACATGCCCGCATTCATCAGGGAACTTCAGCATCACTCTATCCTGCTGACAGCGCTGGCCTGTAATTGGCTGACAGATTTAAATGTCTCTGGACTAGAGCTGTAGATGAGGTGCTCAGTCTGATGGGGACACTGCCACAATTGGTCAGGAAGTGTTCTTAACATATATGCCACACAGTGGCTGACTTAGTAGCGGGATAAAAATGACTTAGACCAGATATGCTGTATCACTGAACTACAGTTGCCCCCCAGCTGTCCTTTTCTCACTGAAATGACTTCTTTGTACTTGATCCAAATAAGTGTCATCACAATATTTGAAAAAATTACAGGATAGGCATTGAGATAATGAAATTTTGCTGTGCTATGCCTAATGCTCAGGGTGGGATTACACTTTGGGTGATGAGTGAAAGGTGATAGAGGTGGTGCGTTAATAGTGTACAGCTGTAGAGCATAAAACTGGTTGGATGTCATCAAGGCAATCAACAGAACTGGCCGATCAAGCAGAGCTTTAATGAAATACCCCAAGTGGGTCCAAGTTCACAAGTAGAGCTCTGTTTTTATGAGATTCTTCAGTTATTTGTGGAATCCAAAGGCGTCCTGAGAAGAGCTTGTCTGAATTATTAGAAAACATGGCATAGCCAGGTACAGGGTCATTCATATTCATAAATGTGTATCTGTCATATATGCATACATGCTAGGGAGAAAGTGATATGGAAGTTTCATAGACAAGTGCATAGTGTTCAGCAATACAAATGGTAGCTCTTCAGCTGTGTGTCTTTGATGTAGTCGACAAAAAGCAGGGATAGTGTCTCTCAAGAGCACTTATATTCAGGATACATCCCTCCCTCTCTGAGTTCCAGCTGCTATCATTTGTAAAAGCATGGTTTTTACTGTATAGTAACTACCATTTACATGATAATGCTTATATACGCCACTAACACTACCTTGTATTCTCTCCACTGTTTTACCCTCAGCATGGTGCCTATCATTATACTGCCTATACTGGCAAAGAACTGAATGCTGAATGAGTGATAAGAATAAATATAGTGAGTTTAGTTACCAGACATTTTTTTTGGTCCTGCAGTCTTTAATATATTTGTCGCAGAAGTGTGGTCTTGGTGATCATCCTCAGCTTGGTGCTCGCTGGCGACTGGTATCTGTCAGTAAGGGGTTCCTCAGTCATTCCCTTCCCTTCTCTTTGACCTTCCTTCTTCCACCTTTAATCCTGTGTCTGTTTATGAACTTTATACATTTTGACAGCTGGTGTGGGGAGAAAGCCGGGTTTGCAGCAAAGGCATTTTTTTTTTTATCTTCCTGAGCCCCATTTCCCCACTTCTCATCCAGCAGGGAGAGACACTTTAAGGGCTTAAAAATAATCATTCGCTGTTTTCAATAAGAGCATTTCTAATTGAGCCCGGACTGACCCCTGAATGTGACCGTGCTGTCTGGTTTCCATCTCTGCACTTGATTGAAATGGGAAAAGTGGACAGAGATTCAACTCATTCTTGTTTATTTATGTTTGGTCGTCCCTGTTTTGCATGGCCCAGTGGTGGATTAGCACTCTATAGATGGATCCACAGTGCAGGGGCCCCACTTCCCTGACACACTCAGGGGGGACTGGAATGTGCAACACACAGCCAGGGCTAATGGTGTATGAGAGGGGGTGGTATAAGCTGTCTACCTCAATATACCTCTTTACTGTGTGCGGGGTGTGCGCTGCATTTCTCCACTTCTCACAGTGTTTTGTACTTCTGGATAAAGTATACAGTTTCACATGTAGTGAAGAATGGCAGCATTGAAGAAATCATGATGCCTTTTATCCAGACTGGCCAGAAAGAAAGGTCACTTTAAGGCCTGTGTAAAGGCCTCTCATAAACAAAGTTGACAGCATGCTTGTGTACCAGGAAGTGTGTGCAGGATGCAGGATCTTTTGTAGGTTAAACACATATGACATGGCCACAACACTGTGTCCATTTATTCCAGTTTTACATGCTGCATGCTGTCAAACACTAAGTGACAGCTAAATCTGCTGGCTTATATTAGAACTAAGCCACTGTGTAATTGAATATTAGTTAAATCCTTTCCATACTACTGAGATTTGACCTAAAAAACCCAAATGTGTAATTGCAGTACATTGCTCCCCTTAGGTATCACAGTTAGCCTTTTACTTTTATTAATTAGATGGTCTTTTCTTTTTCATTTTTTCAGTTATCATTTTGCTCCAGGAACAACTATTTAGTTCAACATTGGTTTTAAATGTATTTTTAAGGTGGTTTATCTACAGTATATTGTCCTATTTTTTAAACATTTCAATACCTTTTGAGAAGGATGAATCTGAACATTGTGCAGGAATCATCCAGAATCATTAGCTCCTAGCCTTTGAAAAACCATGTGCACAGTGTCTAACTACAATATGTATAAATAAAATATCAAAGCTGGCTTTGTTAATCTTTATTTCATATTGTCTTAGTCTGTCTGTTATGCAACATTTTGAAATCTTTTCACCGCAAAAATAAGCAATTATGACACTGTTACTGGAGATGAAGTTAGGTGAGGAAAAGTAGAGATTTGGAGCTATGTTTTACAATTTGCAGTGAGTTAGCTATTAGTACAGCTATTCTGTGCAGAGCAGTATTTACTGTAAGTGTTAGCAGGAGGACATCTGCTGAGACAGTAGAGCCGTTTGATAAAAATCTGTGTTTCTTTGTTCTTTTTATATTTTATCTGTTTTTTATCTGTATCTAACTTAGTTCCTTCTGGAGCCAGATAAATTGCATATATTAAGTTTAGCTCCACATAAACCATTTTCCGGTGTTTAGTGCCTGCTAATTAAAAGGCTTGTTTACTAGGTAACAGCCAAGACACTTCAAAATCCCTATCCCCATCCCCATCCCCATCCCCATCTGTAGCCCTCAGTTGTTTCTCTACATCGCTTTCTCCTTGCAGATGATCACAGCCACTGTTCATTTTGTCCTCTCTTGATCTGTTGAGGTGTGTGTCCTTCAGGGTGTATTGGGAGTTGTGCAGCAAAAACACAGGTCAGTAGTTGCATAGTCCCTCTGTACCCACAGGATAAAGGAGAGTGTGAAGGTACTGTTATCTCGGCCAGTGATGTAGCCCTGTAGCTCCATTAGTTTGCTATGTAGATGTCGCAAATTCTAGTCTCACAGTGGCCATCTCACTCTATTCTCCAAACCATACTGCAGTAAAATTAGATTTTATGATTGTGGTTACAGTTTCCTGAATACCACTGAATATAAATATGTACTGTAAAGTTCTGGTTCTCTAGAAACCACCACATTGTATGAGCACTAATTTAATATTGCATTTCTGTTTTTTATCTTTGTTCTCATTTGTGAGCCACAGTTTATTACGTCCCTGATTTTATTTTTAAAGCCATGGCATTTGGAAAAGGTAGCCAACGGGATGAGTTTGAATGAGAGAAAATACGTTTTAGAGGAATAATTAAAGTAAAGGAACAAACAAAACAGCAAGTGAAATGTCCCTCAGTGGCCCATTATAGCAATTTGGTAGAATCTGGATTTTAGGAGGAAGGGGCGGAAACAGACGTGACGGATGTATATGGAAACTCATCCTAGCACTCACAGCAGGGGTGCCAGATAATGCGGGCCACTTAGTAACTACACAAAAAGGAAGGACATGACTATTTTGTTTTTTGGTTGTTTTTTTTTTTCCACACAGCCTGTTATTTACAAAATCTGTGTGCCAGATCACCATCTGTTAAAGTTAAATTGCAGCAGTGCTGTGCATAATTCCTCTGCATTTAGAGAGATTTTCATTTCATCATGTGTACAATAAATCATAAATATGTATTAGAAAATGGGAGTTTTGATGTGATAGTAATTAGTCAATAAAATCAACTTTAAAGATTTGAAAATATTTTTCTTTTTGTCTTAATTTTCTTTTTCTGTCTCAGTAACTCTCAGGACTCTGTCCAAGCAGTGGCAGAGTTGACATTTACCCCTCCTGCAGACAAAGAGCGCTGGCATAGTGAATGGGGAAAGGAAGGAATAGCTGGCAACTCCAGGGCACAGGCCAGATGGATTAACTTGAAAGGCATAGCATTGTAAACCAAATTCAAATTAATCCCTTTTTTGTGTCCCCTGATGGAACAATGGTTCTTTCCTGGGCCTCAGAGAGACATTGACGCTCAGGGGAGAGTCAGGCCTTCACCATATCCGACACTCTATTCACATCAGTGCTCTCAATTACCTGCCACAGAAATAAGGCAGTTTCTCAACACTGACAAAATTACCTTGCATAACAAGGCAAAACACATGAACTGAATATGTTTGAATATTAATTTACACATTTTATAATATGGTCAATATTCACCTCTGGAAGCTGTTTATTATCTGGCCAGTATATGTTTATCCCTGTGGTCTGACTTGCATTTTTAATTCAAACACGGTTTCAGGATTTCCATATAAAATAGTTCTCAGACCATTTGGCTCTGACCAGTTTTTTTAAGGGGGCATGTCTGTCTCCCCTGTGGCCCTGACTAGCTGACACAGACGAACAAAGAAAAGTGAATTCCAAAACCTTTTCTGCAAAATCCCTAAACCCATCTAACCCCACCCCCACATCACCTAAAGTTTTGGGTTTTACCACCTTTTTTTTTTTAAATGCAGTCTGGCCTCAACATCACTATTGTTAAGAAAGTCCCAGTCTGCCAGCCTTTCTCAATGACCCATGCTGTTTCATATTTTATTTCCTTAAGACATTTTTATAGGAACGTCTGTTGGTAAATCACTATTGAATTCCTTTTGGAACCGCTTCTTAATTTTTCCTCCTCCCCCTTATGTGTGTGTGTGTGTTTTTTTGTGTGCGTAATATGCAGCAGAAGTAGGACAAGAGGTCCCACTGTTACAGCTTGTATTATTTGACGCAGCTATTCATTAATTATCTTCCCTGCGCAGTCTTCCCTATCGCTCATTGTTTCCTTTTTTTTGTTTTCGCTTCAAGCACCTTGTTCCATGTTGTTCTAATCCCCACTCTTTGTTAAATCATTTGCTTGTCCAATATCCTTGGGAATGGTTGAAGGAATTGAAGTGCACAGTATATTTTGTTGCCTATTATGAGTATGTGGATATGTCACTGGCTAAGCTTTTTAGCCACTGTGACATAGACGAAACCAGAGAAGGTAGGGACTGAAAGTTTTACTGCTTTAGTGAGATAAACGATGATTATGTTTGCCATGAGGAAGGACACGCTGAGCAGAGAGCGGATTGCTGGCTGTCACTCTTTTGCTCTTTTTCTTTACACATTTCTCCCTGAAGATGTTTGTTGCTGACTAACTCCAAGGACAGATTTATGTTGTGTTTATGTTGGCCAGAAATGTTTGGATTTATCACTTAAGTCCTTGGAATGACTCAGGTCTTGAGCACGCTTGAACACAGGCACACACAGACACCTCCAACTCCTGAATGTCACACACGCTTCCACTTCTGCTGTGCTGTTCTGTTGACATTGGACTAAATGATCCATAGCATTGTATATGGGCTGCGCCTCCTCTCACTGGTCACAGACACTTGCTTTTTATTGAATCCACCAGGTTTTTCCACACAAATGTTGACTTGTATATTATCATGATTGCTTGTTAATGCAGTACAGTTTACTTCAGTGTCATGTACAGTGACATCACTTGTCCTCCAGCCCTTCCTGAAAACATTTTTTAGCCTTGTGTACCAGGCCCTCAATCCTCAGCTGCTGTGCCCTCCACTCTGAAGCCATTTTTGGAGGTTCTGTCCCACACGTGATCCCTCTGGTATATGTTGACGACCTACACGGCATTATGCTAAACCTCAAATGATTTACTTGGAGTTATTAATAAAAACGTTACTGACAAGACATCAAGTATGACAGTCAGTTATATACAGTAAGGTGTACGGTGATATTATAAACAGGAGGAGGCTAAAAGCGTGCTGAAGTCTGTTTGTAGGAAAGTGTGTGGGGGAAACGTTGATATTTGGGCCACCGCTGAGCTCTGTGTGCTGTGATGAATGGTGCTGTATAGCATTTTACTGCCCTGTGCATTCCTGTGTCTGGGCTGTTTACTGTTACCACACCTCACTCCTGTGTGCAGTCATAACCAGGCGGGCAACACATGGTGCTGTCTATGCCAAGAACATTGCCCCAACGTAGTTATTCTGACCCCCGTTTCAAAACTAATTCACTCCACTGCCTGGAGTAGTGACATACCAGTGGCATAGCTTCATGGCATGAAGCTCAAGAGATCTGAAGTGTGGAAAACAAAGCAGTGTTGCAGCTGTAGCGGGGAATCAGTGGGAACAATTGTGGACATGACAGAAGGGATTTAATGTTCAGCAGCATTTTAAACCATTAGCTACTGTCTCTTGTGTCGTTACTCAAACTGTGTTGCGCAGCTGTATGTATTTTTTTTATTTTTATTATTATTATTTCTGTCAGATAGATTCCAAGGCTTGTTAATGCAGGATTTAGTGTCAGTAAATCCACATTATCTGCAGGAGGGACAGTGACCTCTTTAAC
>JAUBNQ010000005.1:6722103-6736102 GCA_032353495.1 Ctenopoma kingsleyae | reverse complement strand
ATTCCAAGGCTTGTTAATGCAGGATTTAGTGTCAGTAAATCCACATTATCTGCAGGAGGGACAGTGACCTCTTTAACTGTAATCAGACAGGGATTCTGCTGCAGCTCAGTTCATTAAAGATCAGCTACAAACACAACTTCCATCACAATGTGTCAACATAAGTTGATCGGTTGGGGGCAGGTGAGGATGTCATCATGACCTTAACAGGAATTATGTTTGTGTGTGTGTGTGTGTGTGTCTAAGTCTTTCTGAGGAGTCCCAGCTTGGATGTCTAGCCTCACAGAGGGTCTCTTGTCTTGTTAGTGAAATGTTGATGGTTCTAATCTTATGTCAAGGACATTAACTAGTGTGACCGCCAAAGGACAGCAACTCCAGTCTGGATGTTTTAACCTGGTAAATAACTTAGCCAAGTGTTTTTAACTTGCTGTTCTGGAGATCGCTGACAAGCGTGAGGGAAGTGTTTGCCAATTTAAGAGACACATTTCCCCCTTCCTAGCAAGTTTACTATCTTGGCACCATCTTGGCATGTCCCCCAGTTAAGTTTTCTGGGAAGAAAGAGGAAATTCAGCATTCAGTGACAACTGTGAAATCATCTGAGATGGAGGTAAAGTGGAGGATTAGGCTGGGATTGGGCCAGAGGAGTGCACAGGGAGACAGGGAGAGATAGAGACAGAGCAAAATGAACCAAATAGATTTTTAAAGCCTCCGTGATTCTCTGAAAAACCGCCCACTCCTCCTCCTCCGTCTTTTCTTTTTCCCTCCCACTTCCCAAGTTCTTTCAGCTTTTAAGAATGTTTGCTGAAATCCTATAGGTGATAACTAATAACACCAATAATGTCTGTCTAATTGTAAAAAACTCTCTTATGTATTTACATTTCAATCTGTTTCTTCCTTTGCTGTTAATTTATGTCCCCGTTGTCTCATTGAACTATTTCTGGCTGCTTGTTATATTGTGTCTTCTGGAGTTGTTTATCTCCCTGCTGGCCTTTTCACAGGTACCGTGGTATATGGAGCAATGTGTTGTGACACACAGCACACTGTAATGCTGCTCTCTCTTCCTCTCTCACCTGTCTGTTTCTATTTCCTCACAACATTCATTTTACTTAGCCTTCACCTGAGTTGTTTCCCTCAGAGTTTATTCCATCTTCTTCTCTGTGACTAACAGAACCATGGTTCCTTTGGAGCTATTTGCCCACCAAGATATTTTCCTTTCAGTTTTGTCTCACCATCTTTCTTCCTTTCTCCAACCTTCTGTCCATCATCTGTCCACTTTAGTTTTTCTTCTGTGCTCTAGTGTTCCTCTTCTCTCTCTGATGTAGGGGTTCTTGATTCCTGTTGGCACCTAGCAGTAGTAGCGTTTCTTCCTTTCCTTCCAGCTTAACTCTGCTGGATGACTGGAGCCCTTGTTGAGGTGTTGTTGTGATTGTTGGCCCAGCCTGTTTCTCAAGGGGCTCCTTCAGCTTGTCTCTCCTCCGTGAGTGTCCCTGGCCCCTGGCCCCCAACTCCCACCTCTCTTGCCTCAGCCACAAAGCTGCTGTCAGTCCACAGGCCACATGTGTCAGGCCTCAAGCCCTTATTTAAGACCCAGACCTTGCCTAGGCAGTACTGTTCCAGTAACAGAGAAGGCGACATGAAAGAGAGGGTGTAAGCAGCTATTCATCTGCCCGGAAAGACACATAGGAAGGCTGGACAAGAAAAAGTGATGGATGTAAAGCAAAAGCACTCTCATTGGAACAATTGCTCCCTTCCCAGCTGACACTGTGAACTCTAAAAAAAGTACTCTGTGTGTGAAGAGGTAGAGTGACTATTCACCCACAGTGAGTGCCCCCAGTTCATAAGGCTTTATAAAAAAGTGTGAATATGGTAGTTTGGCTGGAGGGGACAGTGGAGTGCAGCCAAACCCATGCACAACAGCCTCTCTGTTAGGCTTTCTCTCTCTCAACAGTGCAGGAGCCCAGACACATTAACAAATACAAGGCTCCAATAAAACACCACCACTGGACAATGTTCTGCCAGCTCTGCCAGTGGTCTGATAGGATGTATATGAGGCACAGAAAAGCCATGCCATTCATTCCATTTGAGTCTTTTCTAGGGTCTGTTTTTTCTTCATTAGGCTTAGGTTAAACAGTGATGACTCATTCCATATCTGAGAGTGCCAGTGATTTTATTTTATTATTTTTTAACACGTACTGCATTCAGCCATTAGGGTCTGGCTTTGTCCATTACTGTTTATTGGTTGCCTGCTAACATTGTAACTGTGGCTGTTTTGTCTTGGCAGCTCTGGAGAAACTCAGCGGTTTATAGATGTCTAGAACTTACATGGTCTGAAAATAGTACGGTGAGTAACACAGTAGACCTAACTGAGCCTGTCAAGAGCTCCCTAAAGTCTCTGTGTTGAGGGTCACAGGAGACACAAGCTCTAATTGAAATCAGTGATGAGTGCCTAAACAGGCAAGGGCCTTGATCAGCCAGTGTTAAGAGACAGACAGACTGGAGGGGCCAAGTGGAAAAGAAAGGGACGGTCAAGACATAAACCTAATTGTTCTTTGGTTTTGTGGGGAGTCTGGCACTCAGTCCTTAAAACTGCTGTAGCTTCACACGGCACAAAGGGCAAAATAAATTGGGTTCCAGACAATGAAAGTTATGGTTATGTCTGACCCTTGCATGTATATTCAGAGTGGATTTTGTCTCTGCCCACACCCTCAGAGGTGTGCTGTAGTGTGGGTGGTGGGCAGGATAATGATTCTTTCCACAGCCATAAAGGAAAAAAGGAAAGAACGTCCATCTTAGTTGCAGAACCCAAACCAGCAGCACTTTGTGGACAGGAATCAGCTCAGACACTGACAGAGCAAATGTGGGTCAGGACAAATTAACATTTTTGCCAAAACCCAATTTGACTAGTCGTTAAAGTTTCCTCGCTGTGGTCAGGAGCCAATATTGGGCATGAAAGCCATGAATTAAAATGTCCAGGATAAATGCTGGTGGATGTTTGTGGATAGTACCTATACTAGTATGCAATTTTAGTGGCATATTAGTATTTTTGTGATTTCACATTTCATTACTTCCCAGACCCATAATAGTAAATTCTGAACTTCGTGAGGTTTGAGCATTGGATTATAATGTCAACCAGTCTTTTTTTCTAATGATGTAAACTTTAATTTGCTTTTTGTCTTGTCCCAGCGTACCACATCTACACTGCAACTTAACACAACATACACAGCACAACAATCTTTATGCTGGATGCTCGTGAAGGATCTTCTTTGCTGGCACACAAAACCTCCCTTGTTGCCGTCCATTATCCTTTTTTTAATTAATGTATCTCCCAGGGCACAAAGTGTGCAGTAATTAAGGTCTAATTTGCACCCAAGGTCAGTTGGTTTATTAATTTATCTGTTCATTTATATTATAATCAGTCTTTTTGAAGGTAATTTTCCCTCTTTGGCTGTTTGACATTTGAGTCCTTGGATGTAAACCACTGTCCTCACCTCCTCCTTACAGAGATCTACCTCAGTGTCAAATGTTGAATGGAGGTGGTGCTGGCAGTGAAGAGGAAGCCAGTGACACGTAAAGATGTTGCTAGTAGCCGGGAAGGCCTGAAGGCGTTCGTGCTCCCTGTGGGCCAGTGTAAAGGATCTGACTGCCTAAGGACATGGAGTCTCGAGAGGTGGTTTGGAGGTGTAGATGGCATGTTGGGTGTAAACAGTGGACTGCTCCCGGTGCTCGCCGGGGTCACTGCCTCAGAGTTGCTAACATATTACGGCTTTGTTTAACAGATTGTCCAATTCTCGTCATATTAATCTTTTCTAGGTGAACAGATTTGTGTGCCTCCTGGTTTCCTCTAATCTAGCAGCTCCTTTGTTTGTGCCAGATGAGGAGAGAGTCTCTGTGATTCCTATTGTTCCCTGTGCTGAAAGCTTTGTTGTATTATTATTACATCTATGAAACATACTTACACAAATGCAAACAGTCTCATCCATAAAGGAATTGCCAAACAGACAGCCCACATGCCCTTGCATGTCGACAGTCAGTGGGGTTTCTGCTCAGCATGTGTGCAGTAGCTCACCTTGCCTCTGTCATGTTTTCCATATTAAAGTGTTGGTGTGGTGGGTTCCTGCTGGTGGCAGGGTAGGGGCCCTGTCCCAGGGCTACGCATGTGGGCCTAATCCCCTCATTAACTCAGCCAGTACTGGGCGCAGATGGCAGGTTGGCACTGAAGCAGGGTGCACATGCCCCTGTCTTTCTATCGCTGTCAGTCCCTGATATCCCCCTGACTAGTATATGCTCATTACTGTTAATGGATCGCTGTTGGTCTGTCTTGCAGAACTCGTGTGTGCTGAGGGTGCACATACTGATTATGTGCGTGTGTGCATGTGTGTACATGTTTTCTTATTCTGTTATTTCATCAAGGGTGTTGACTCAGTTCAGTTGTCTATTTAATGAGAGACATGATTGGAACAGGGCAGTTGCTTGAGCTGCCACTTACAACTGTTCTTCTAAAACCCATCTGCACAGTAAATGCAGCAGCTGCCCATTTTTTCTTCATGATTTTTTTGAGAAATGGAAAATTATGAAACATGACATGATGTTTTCTGTTACCAAATGAAGGGGTCAGTCATGCACACACTCTTGCGTCTTTCCCCCATGTCTCCATTATAAATGATTGGAAACACCAACTTTCATGTGCTCTTACTCTCTTCTGGTCCCAGTGATTATCAGGGATACTAAAAGACATTTACAAGGCGCTCAGCAAAACTGACTCTGCCAGCCCATGAAATAACAAACTGTTAAAAACATTCTTGTAAATTTTCCACCAACAGGCTAAGGGAAAATGTGAACAAACTGACAATCGAGAGACAGCACTTGAGGTGCTAAGAGCTATTGCACTGACAAAAACCAGAAACACTTCTGTCCTTTGAGAACATGCATTTGTCTGCTGCGGGGTATATGGGCTGGCACGGCAGTTAAATATAGCATGTGTTTACAAAATGTCCAATAGAACTTTTTCATTTTCTTATTTCTAGCAGTGCACTGAGAGGATTTATTTCGCTAATTCCATTTTCCTGTAATAATAACCCAGAGTGGTCCTGAACAAGACTCAATATTAACTTACATTATAAGAGATTGGAGCAGATACAGTATAGTGCTGGACTTGGGCCAATCGTGGACAGATGAAAGACGTGTGTGTGTGTGTGTATATATGTGTAATTCTGAGTGTGTGTTTGACTCCCTGAGTATGTGTGTATGTGGAGGTCACTCTGGGCTTCCTGTTGACAGCTGCAGGCTGTGGGCAGATTTACTCCATGGCAGATGCTGCTGAGGGACACAACTCTTAAGTTTATGCTGTACCATTTGGCCGCATCTATTTATGGACTAGGACTTCACAATGTATATAGGTAGACTAAGCAAAGCGACTTTCAGTAGTAAAAATGTTTTGACTGTTTTCTGCATGTGTTCAGCTGTGTGTGTGCAGGGTTGTTGGTAGTTGTTAGCTTGGTTGGACACCCTCATTACCAAACATGCACAGGAAAGCATGGTTGATTTCCCTCTATAAAAGGACATGTTGGGTCTTGAAAAGATTCACAATAGACTCACTGTGACATCCTGGTGCCTCCTTTCATCTTCTCCTTCCTCCTGTCTATGCTGCAGTTCTGCTCAGTGTCTTTACAATGTGAAGTCACATGCAATTTGTATCCCTGCCTGAGATTTTGTGAAAAAGAATAAATCTGGATCTTGTCAGTGGGTGAGTGAACACAGTCATGGCTCTGAATCTGGTCAAGTATGTCAAAAACTGGTACCAAATCATTTCCCGTTGAGATGAAGGTATGTTCTGGCTTTCCTTATGCAAATACCAATGTTCCTTCATCTTGAAGGGCCCTCATCCAAATCTAGGGAAGTTTTAAAAAGAACTGGCAACCATAAAAAGTAGTCATAATCTATCCTGTGCAAAGTCTCCATCATGTCAGCTTTTTCTTTACTTGAACTAAACCCCCAGTGCCTTGGTTTCTTCAGCGAGCCAGCTGAGTGAGTTATGCACTTATACTGTATGTGTTGGCAGCATGAGATCAGGGACTCGAATCCAAACAGAGCACATGACTTTGACCAAAAAGTCAAACATAGGTTTGTCACCAGCAGACTAAATGTGGAAATAGTACAGAAAAAAAAAACATGCTCCAAGCAATGCCTCAACCTTAATGAAAATGTAGATAGGTAAAAGAGGGAGAACCTGTTTAAGTTAATACCAGCAAGGAGCAAATACCACTCTGCAACACTGAAAATACTTTTTGCACTGTACATTCCACCATTTTCCTTTACTTTTCTCCTCACTACCGAGATGCACAAAAGAACCTGCCTGTTTGGCAGGTTCTTTTGTCCATCTGAGCAGGTTAGGCCTTGCTTTGAGCAATGAACATAGATTCTGTTTCATTGCTCAAACATTTACCATTTTGTTTGCTATGTATCAGCATGCAGTTTGACAAAGGCCACCATTGTAGCAGAGGGACATTTTTTGGCTTTTCTTTTCCTTCTCAAGGCTTCAGTGCTGCTTTACTGGAAGCAGGCTATATGGCGGATACATTTCACTTTATGACCACAACAATCATGACTCTATTGTTCAACTGAGATGGTTTTGTTTCCAAGCCCTTGTCAAAAAAAAGATGAAAAGGAGAAAACAAGTTGATTGCATGTTACTCTAAACCAACAAGGCACATGCTAGTTTTTCATGCGTTCTCTTCAGCTTCCGTGTAGGTTTAATTTTAATGTCTTGGCTTGTTCAACATTTCCCTTATTTTTAGACATTATGTTAGCCTAGCCAACTCACACGTTGGTGGCTTCAAATAACAGCGAATAAAAAACTAGGAAATTGAAGCATATATTAACAGATATGTTGCCAAGAAAATGTCAGTGAACTGTACATAGTATGCTTATGTTTAACAACCCAGCCAGTCTGTGGTGCCTTACTGAATCAGGGTTTGGTGCATGTAGCTCTCTTCAGATGGAGTACTCAATGTTTCGTTACATATGTAAACTTTGTGTTTCTACATATTGGTCACTTCCTGTAAGCATATAATTGTCACACATGCGTTAACTTTCTCTATATGGAATATTATTACAGTATATGTTTTCTAGTACATTATGAAGCAGATGACACCATTTAACAGTGTAAATATGCATATATTACACAAGCTCTTCATGGGATGATCTGAGTTTCATCCTATAATGTACATTTAAATGATGATAATACTTAAAACTGGTTAAATAATGTTTGAATCATCTAATCATAATCAACATGCTCTAGACCTAATGACCTATAATATGTGGAATGAAAAACATGCAGCATATCAATGAATCTATTTTTTTCGTTTTTTTCGTTCCACTTGGAGAGACAGGGACAGGCTAAATGAGAGCCAGACTGTTTTTTGTGAGCCCCGTGGGGTTGGTCGTGTTGACGAACAATATCCTGGCGCCCTTGGTCCAGGGCTCCTAAGTGCCTCTCAGCCACATGACCTCCTTTTTTCTCAGCATCACTCTGTCATCATTCTACTTAGGCCGGTCCCCTACTATGACAGCTGTCCTTTCATCAGACATGGCCCTTTCAAATAGATGAAGTCTGAATAACACTGACATGGCTTCGTTGACAAGAGTCAAGATGAATTGATTTTAGCTGCCACATTGGAGTTGTAGATTGTATATGGCATCTTTAAAGCCTTTTTGAAATGCCCTGGTGCATTTTCTAAAGAAGAAGTGAAAGACCAAGTTGAACCAATATTTTTATTCACCTAGATTCACGACTCTTGCTCAGACTAGATGGACAATTAGAAACCATATATGAGGTCATCTTCTTTATGAATCAGACGAATTGGAAACCACCACAGTGTCAACTCTCACCACCTCTTCCCTGTCTTTATCACCAATTGCTTCCATATCAGGGAAGAGTGGCTTCAATGTTGACCTTGTGGGAGAGGCTTTCGGTCTTGCCCTCAACACTAAGCTCACAGTGATTGTTGGCCATTGTTTGCCATTCTTTACCAATGTTAAGAAATCGATTAGGGCATTTGCTGACTGCATGGCCAAAGGTTAAGTGTTCTGATGCCGACTTGACTAATGCATTCTCTCTCAATGACGGTGGTAACAGAGATGCCCTTTGAACGCATGACTAACAAGTGGAATTACTGTCTAGAATTTGTCAGACATACACGTATTGCTAAAAGATTTGTTTTGCCTCCAGGTTCAAATGCAGAATAACTTCTTCAGTTGGAGAAAGAGCTGTTCTTTGCTATGTTTTTATTCCCAAGTTGTCTCCAAAGAGGTGTCAGGGCATTTGTCAGGGGATGCTGTCTTTTGCCATTATCCCCAAGGAGTTCACCTTCTTTGTTCGTCATTCGCTGACAGCTCAGTACTGAAGGATTAGATGCATACTGAGACATCCATGCAAGAAATGCCAGTGTGAGGAAACTAAACAAAAAGTCAAAAGTCTGTGTGTTTAATGAAAAAAAATATCACACCTTGGAGAATACTGTAGAAGCACCGCATGTCTTTCGTAATGTTGTTTTTGGTGTATGTTTGTGCCCGTAGATATATCTAGCACTATAACCTCACAATAATAAGTTTGTGCCAGCTGTTTGCTGCAAACTAAGAAAAGTTGTCTACATATAGTGGGTGTATGATTGGATTCTTTGTCTTCCCAAGATAGTCTCTAGGTATCTTTTTCTGAGTGGTTCTGTGATTGGGGTGCTGTGAACCATCCCTTTGCAAAAACGAGAAAAGAGAAAGTTAGACCAGCTCACACCAGAGAAAGGATTCACTTGGCCAGCTTATTGATTTCCCCCTTTCCTACACCCACTCCTTCCATCTATGCGTCAATCCCTTTTTCCCTATCCAATGGACTGCTGATGATCCCTCTCCCCTCAGACCCGCCGCCAGCCACAGCCAGTCAGGGTTCTCTCTGTCCATCTCTAGCCCTGCTAGGCAGAAGATTTCTCCTGAGGCCAAGGTATATTCTGTTACAGTCAGCACAGGAGAAAGAAAAACTTACTGTTACTAGATATGAGTGAAATCAAATCTGTTTGACTTGCCTCGCAGCTATGACCATTTTCATGCAAACAGAGAATGTCAAGTTTGAGTAAATGGAATGCAGTGACTCATAGTGCACCTGACAGATTTATAAGACTGTCAGTATTTAAAGTAGCTCTGATAAAGAAATCTTTTATATTTCCACAGGGAGCAGGTTAGGAAATGAGAGATAGAAACACGTAATTCTCTGAGGTGATTGTATTTTAGTGCTTACTTTTTTCACCTCACCAGGCTGCTCTTGTTGTAGTTTCATATCTGTAGGAGTGATACAGCCTGGGTCAACTCAGGGTCAAATCGGGCAGCAAATAGTGGGCTGCTTTTTGTATCACTTCTTCATACTCAGTGTCCTATATCTTGCCAAATGTGTGCAACGAAAGGGTGCAGAGCAATCAGAGAGGAGAGCACGCTCACTCTAAAGCTGCTCTCACATATCTAAACTAACATTCAGTTTGCACTTCAAAGGCCTGTGGGCGTTGACACACTGCCCTCCTTTGTGTTAGCGTGTATCTGAGTAAATTGAAATTGAGGAGCGAAAGACAGGGCAGAGAAAACAATCTGCTATAAACAAACCTTGAGTCAGGGCTCCAGAACAGCTGGTGGTGTCTTGTGAGGCTACGTTGTTTGCTCCAGCAGTGTGACAGATGTACTGTAAGACCCTTTACTGCTTTTATTGTCTGTGTGTTTTGTGTCTGAGTGTGTCTATTAGTTTGTGTGTCTCAGTGGTTGGTCGAGTGGGGGAAGAAGCCAGAGGAAGAGCTTGACACATCAAGCCATTATGTGCACTTCACTGACTGTCTCCAGCTGTAGCAAATCAAAGAAGTCATGTCTCTCTTTGTCTCTTTTTCTTTCATTGTGTATGGCTCTCCCGTTTTTTTATCTCACACACTTCAACACAAACACATAGCTTAGCCAGTATGCAGAGGGATTTTTGCTAATGACGGCATGTACCACAATTACTACTTTTTTGCTCAGTGGCTCAGGTTTGTCCAACTAGGACAGCCTTCAATTTTTTTCCACCCACCAACATGATGCTGGATAGCTGGCAGCCCCACTAATCAGTGTCCCTCCATAGCCCTTCTTCTGGCCAGATGCTGCGGATATGGTGGATGTTAATGTGAGATGCCGCAAGCTTCATCATCTGGTATCAGTCACTCTGTAATTGGAACAGCCCTGGTGGTTCGCTGTGGCCTTCCCAGGCTCTGTTATAACTCCACCCACGCTCTAATGGTGGATGGGGTTCTCCATTCCCAACCATGTGTGGAGGAAGATTCTTGGTGGAGGAGGAGAAGGTGGACAAGGGAGCGAATGAAACGGAGTCAAAAAAGGGGGAGTGTCACTTCTTGCTTCCTGTCCCCGTTTTGATGATACCTGTCTGGTTGCCAGGTTGCCCACCCCTTGAGTGGTTTCTCTCCTCCACAACAGCAACCCACCCAGCCCCCTTTTCTCCCACTAAAATGATGATGGATTGATCTCACCCAGCAGAAAGTACTTTAACGCCCACATTTTTTTGTTATACATAAATGGGGGATGGGCGGTGTTAAATAGCTGTTTTGTGCGTCTTTGTACTGTGAAAAAAAATATGCTAAAAATATTCATCCATTACACCCTAAAATTTGTAATTTGATATGTGTCTCTGCATTTATTTGTGGGTACATGTTTGTGAACACATGCATAACACCGCGTGTGTGCGGGTGAGTTTCTGTGTGTGTGTATGTGCTCTTTATAAAAGGCAGCTTGTGGAGCTAATTAAAAGGCCTTGTGTAGGACAGAACCATTCATCTTAGTGATGGGCCCAAGCTGTCACTTAACCCACAGTCCTGTGGGGGAATGAACTGCCACTGCAGCTGGCGGCGTAAAGGACACAACACTGTTTCTCTCTTTCTCTCAATCTCAAACATCCATTTGTTACGTTTGTCAAATATCGATCTAGTTTTTAATTGTTATGCTAAAATATTCTAGGGAGTGGTGTTTTTTTCAGCTTATCTCCCCTTGGCCAAAGTGATGGAAAGATTTTCCCTCCCTCTATCAACCTTCCCCCGCTAACAGTGACAAGAGCAGTTGAGATGTGCTGGCTTTGACAGAAGGATTAAGATATGCAGAACCCTCCCTCTAGATTTTCTCTGCACAGCAGGATTTTTGATCACAGGACAATTTTATTAGCAGTGATGGTGCTGACAAAGATTGCTGGCAATGGAATTTGTAATTGAAGACTTTTTAGTATGCATCTCAAGCCTGCCTGTCCTTTGGCCTTCCTTGCCTGCCCCCTGCTTCTTGCTCTATGGGTGAACCCAGGCTGCCTGTCCCCATGCCCTCTCATTACCATCACATGCCCCAGGGTACTGCCAGGGCACTGAGAGGTGAAGCAGCTGGGAAAGGTCAGTAACATCTAGGTTTATGGTTAAATAGCACACATGATTTCTATGGATGAGCAAACTTAACACTGTCTGTTATTGATTATAGAT
The DNA here is from genome assembly GCA_032353495.1 of Ctenopoma kingsleyae. NCBI lineage: Eukaryota > Metazoa > Chordata > Actinopteri > Anabantiformes > Anabantidae > Ctenopoma > Ctenopoma kingsleyae. The sequence goes on along the minus strand of JAUBNQ010000005.1, from coordinate 6,724,571 downwards.
GATGAAAATTGATTGAGCTTATTTTCCCTGCAAAACATAACTGCAACCATGTGCATCTGTAGCTCGGTGCACGGCAGTAGCAGTCATTTCCATCTCAGGGGATGGCCAATAACTGTATACTCTAATAGTTGCTGAGTTTGGTTTGTAGAGCTCTTTGTTTACAGGGGATATTTGGTTGAAAAGTCCCAAAAGCCCAGAAAAAAGCAGAAGACATTTGCAGGAGGTAAGCACAACTGGGAATACACGCATGACCTGACAGCATGTCACACTGTGAAATATCCTTCATCACATGGATTACCAGACAGACAGAGCAGTGAAATGTTTGGAGATTTAAAGTCACTCTGGCATTTTGACTGATCGTTCCCTACATCACAGGTCATCTCGGGTCTCTCTGCCCCTTGCCCTGAAACGCTCTCCCACCAAGCAGTCATACTAGTTTCTCTTCAGTTGTTGCACCATTCTGGATCACATTACAATAATTACCTCCTCTGACAGTTTTTGGCACATTGAGCATTGTGTAAATCCTCTAAATCCACTCACGCACAATAGGGCATTACCCGTACCTGCCAATTGAATCAAAGGCTCTCGTCTTTTGCCCGATTTTTCACCCAGGCTCAGCACAGGTATTGTCAAGCAGGATATTACCCATTTTAAAAACGTGCAAAGTAAGAGTAATGTCAGCTCCTAGTTGTTTTTGTTCCTGGAAAAGGAACAATGCCATCACCCAGCTCTCTCTCTGGTTCTTTGTTAGTATTCTTAGTGTGTGTGTGCATGTGGTGGGAATTTGTATGCTTCACTCTGTGTTGCAACACCTGCAGAGCATGTAAAAGCAATACATGCATATCTGTGTGTGTTTTTTCTTTATAGAGAAAAAAGGTCAGTCCCTCAGGGGGTCAGTTGTACTGAGACACTTAGGGAGCAAAGGGTCACTGGAGAAGGAGGGGAGGTGGGAACCCTCACCTCCACATGAACCTTAAACTGGTAAGAGAAGTGAAGAGAGAGATAGGGGGTTGAGACTTGAGCTTGAACATATATCTGCAGGGCCTTAGACAAATGATAGGGATTTCCTCTGCCTTACTGACCACGTCTGAGAGTCTAAGCTCTTATCTTCTATTTGTCTGTCTGGTGTCTTGAGAAATGGCAGTACCATTGTCCTGCTCGATGCCTAGTCAGCCTAAGTCACAAATATAATAAGCAGAGACCAAGAGAGGTACCATTGGCACTAAAGCTAGTCATCAATAAATTTAGCTTTATTGCAGCTTTCCCTCCTATTTAGGTAAAATTCCTGGTAATTGTTGAAAAGTACACTTTCACAGATCAAAATATTTTCTAACACAGGGCACATTTACTATTCCAACTCTCGATCAGGTTGAAATCTTGGAGGAAGACTGAAAGTTCAGATCTTTAATTTGAACAGTTGGATGTCAGTTTTCTTTACCCCAAAAATAAAGAAATCATGTAAACCTGTTCCAGTGTGGGAACAATTGTTAGTACAGTTGTATTGTTGTATTTGTGTGTGTGTGTGTATGAGCTGGAACTGTTAATGCAGTGAAGCAGCAAGAATCTCTCCACAGGGTAGGCCTAATGTCCACACTTCAGAGATGTATGTGCTTCACTCGTGTCTGTGTTTGTGTGTGTGTGTGCGCTGCTGGGTGATGGATGGACACAGCTAAGGTTAGAGCGGGGTCACCCTGTTTGTTTTGTTGTGTTTAGGTGGAGATGGGGCGAGAAGGGCCTCAAAGCTTTACCCTGTGTTAATAAGGTCTGTTTGCCACACTTCATCACCATACCTCAAAGTCTGATGGGATGTGTGTGCAACCTCTTCCCCTCCATGTATAATTATCTCAATCACCCCTCCCACACACACACACACACACACATACATACATATACAAAGTCCCAGATAAAACAGGGTGTGCTGAAAGATACTTAATCGCTATCTGCAGATAAGTGTGAATGATTGTAGCTCCTATTAACTAATTGGTCCTCCTTGATCGGATTAGCCGCATTTCAATGGTGTTCCACACCACTTGTCAGTCTCTTCATCTATCAGTAGAAGATCCGTGAGCTTCCAACCCTGGCTGTAGTTGTGCTATTATTTCTGACCATAATGTCTTACGTTCAGTGAAGTCACTAAGTCTCTGAAATTGAAAAGAACAATAGTTGACTCAACCGATTTAACTTTTTCACATAGGACCAGGCAGCTTTGGACAGCTTTTTCCTTGTAATAAATGAAATCATTGTTTAAAAAATATATTTATTCACTCAGGTTTGTGTAATATTAACATACGTTTGATGATCTGAATCATTTAAGTGTGGCAAACATCAAAAAAAAAAATCAGTAAGGGGGCAAAGACTTTTTCACTGCACAGGTTGCAGATGTTGCCCTTGTGACCTCAGCTATCTTTACTACAGTAGCATACTATGAGGATCAGTTATCTATAATATAATGGGTTATAATTCATGCT
>JAUBNQ010000005.1:6685204-6696615 GCA_032353495.1 Ctenopoma kingsleyae | reverse complement strand
GGTTGTCTAGAGAGCAAAACAGAATTTGAAAATTCATTTGACATATAGAACTTAAATACTGGAAGAACAAAACATTTAGGAGCAAAAAATTGCATGTGGCCTTTATTTTGATGTCAACTACTATTTACAGTGTTGTCAGTTTTCTCTGTATTTGTGTAGTTGTGCATAGCTGTGAAGTTTATATCTATAATCATCTGGACAGTATTATGAGCATGCTCAGTGCAACTTGCCTGCTGCAGGATAGGATAAAGTGCTTGCAGGGTGGGCAAAGAGCATGAGCTCAGAACTGAGGAACAAGAGCCATATTGAGAAAAAAGGGGAGTCTGCGTGTCCAATCTCATCTCCCTTGTGGTTGAATCAAAGGGTATCCAGGGAAGGAGAAGGAGGAGGGAGATGAAGGAGGTAAAACTACAGTCGTGTACAGTGTAAATTCAAACACACACACGCTACACACTGCTGGCATGTTATCCACCTGCAACAGTGTTTGCAATAGAGTGCCATGGATTAACACAGTATTGCTATGAGCCTGTCTTTGATGTAAGCTGCTCAGTTTGTGTGTGAGCTGGGAGAGAGTTAAGATAAGGGGGTCAAATGCTGAGAGGGGAGAGAGAAATTTAGAGATATGGTTGGAGAGAATGAGAGGTGTTTGTCCCACAGGACAGAGCTGGAGGTAAGGTGAAAAGCATCAATAATGGCTTAGCACACAACAGAGCTGCACTGTGAATAAGACAGAATCTTGCTTATGGCATAAACAACCCTCATGGAGTGGCAGAGGAATTATGTTGTACAGTAAGTAGAAACAGATTTCAGGGAGACGCCATCCCATGTAAACCCTATTTTAATACACATAAATCTGTCATTAGAGAAGAATAGTGCAGATTTTAACATGCTCCAGCTACTGTGAGTATGTGAATTTTCTTTACATGAGAAATATAATTGAAACATCCACGTTTTGACCTTTAGTCCATTTATATTTTGCTGTTATTCTGACATTAACTTGATAGCCTTTGATATTAATGCTGAACAAAACAAAATAAATGGGAGAGAAGAGCTGTTTCTTCTGCAGCTGAGGCTTTAAGCGGTCACATATAACCATGAACATCTGGAGCTGCTTAGCCATTTGATATTTTCTCAGCGTATTTTGAACTGTATATTCATTCCTACCTTTTATTCTAAGGTAATACTGATATTTCACTACAGATAGCCTGAAATTGTGGTAGCTTGTGAAGCAAATAGAGCAAACGTGTTAAATTTAAAAGAAGCAAAAAATATCTTCAGGAAACCAGAGGAGAAACAAAAAAGAAGAGAGACGGATTATCTTCCATTAAATGGAGCAGATTCTCATTTTCTCTTGCTTCTGTTGTTCTTCATCCTTTCTTTCCCTGCTGTTATCATCCATTCTGCTTCCCTTATGGGGCTTGCCATGTCCATTCGGTTTCAAGGAAAAATCCAAAGCCAAAGGCAAGACCCACACTGTGCTTCGTGTGTCTGCAGGATTGACTCTGGGTGCCTTCTGATAAATCTTTAATTCCCTTGTGGGTCTGTTTTCTTTTTTTTTTTTTTGTATCCTTCCAAAGATTTGCAGGGAAGCTTGTTGTACTTGGTTTAATTTCCTCAGAACAAAGCTCATCTGATCTTCCCACCCAGACTTGTGTGTGGCATTAAGTCTTCATTTTCATTAATGTTGGAGGGGCAGCATGTGAATCTCATTTTAATTTGACATTTAAACATCTGTTTTCAATTTCCTGAGGAAAAGCGTGCATGTGCGCCTGTGAGGCTGTATGTGTGTGTGAGTGTGTGGGTGGATGGAGGATCATTTGTGGGGGTGATGAACCCGGGACTTTTCAGAGCTGAGAACAGCCATCTCAGCTGACCTTTAAAGGATTTTGGATGTAAGAAATGATGACAGCTAATTGTGTTAGCCTCAGCACAGCTTCAATTGACTACTGTAGACCTAGGGAGAGATTTGTCATACAGTTCAGTATAGTGTGGTTAGACTTAGCTTGGCAGGGCCCAAGAGATGTTTGCCTCTGCAAACTAAAGCTCTGCTTTGATAGATATGGTTGTTTTATGCACAGTCAGCTGTTTGTCTTGCAGTGAGGCATGTCAGCCAGACGAGATTGGATGTTTTATTTTTAGCCTACTGAAAAGAGGAAGAACAGTGCAGAACAAATCTCTTTACCTTTAAAAAGCCTATTGATATCTGTCCTGGTCCGGGTATTCACTCTGTGTCATCACATCATCAGTGTATTTGAGCAAATCCAGGACAGACAAAGAGGTGTCTTCATGCTGGGACCTGTGACTTTGGCCCATTTCCACATATTAAGCCACAAACTGAAGAAAATCTCTGTGTAGACGCAAACACACACACTCACACTGAGTTTTGCCTCCCTGTTAATAGTGCGGGAAATATTATCTGCTAGGGGACAGCTGCAGGCTCACTAGAGAGACAGAATGGTAGAGTAGGCTCATTATCCCAAACACAGACACAGACCACACCACACACACATTTTGAGGGCAGCACACAGCATGAGAGTCTCTATAGTTAATTTTCCCCCCAGTTCTGGGTCCCAGAACAGGAACACTAAGAAGGACAGGTGAGCAGGGCCTTTTGCAATATGAATACAGGAAGGAGGGATGCTGGATGTCTTATTTAAAACAGGAGGACTAGAGGCAACAAATTCTACCACAGCTCCGGATCTGACAGGGCTTCTGGCGGAAGGGTTGGGGCTTTGTACCCCTTCCAGATCTGAATCTGTCTGTCTGTCTGACAGACTGTCTGGCTGCTTCTGTCTCCCTTTAGCTCACTTTCCCTCCGTCCCAGAGGATTTTGATTTCCACCGCACAGATGTTTGGGGCTGTCTGCTGCACTGCACTCAGCTGTGTTTATAACAAAGAGGTGTTGGTTTAAAGGGAGAGAGAGGGCAAAAAGGTGGGGGAGTGAGTGTTGGTGAGGAGGGTTGGAGGTCACTATGCTGTTGGTGTAAACATTAGATGATTCCAGCTATCCCTTGAGCCTCCAAATAGTCAATACAGCATTCCTTTTTTCCTCTTTTCCTCCCCACACATCCCTTTTGTTTTCCAGGGGGACAGATGCATATGCATGTTAGCTGAGAGAGCTACAGTGAGAACAGTAGGGGAGGTAGAGACCCACTGAGATGAGATGAGATGAGGTGCACTTAATGTCACAGTTGCTGAGCTCCCTCGCCCAAGTGTTTATTACAGGCTCTGTATTAGCCATGCAGGGAACATGAATTCTCTCACACATACTCATTATTTCTTAGTTTTTAAATGTACATACTCTTGATGAGCCAGATATTGCTAAATTATTGTCACCAGCTGGTGCAGGATATTTATACGTATACATACGAGAGATGTTTTTTGCATACTGTCTGAGACAAAACTGGTTTGATTCTCAAGGCTGACTTTTAAAATAACACTCAGGTTGACCTTGCTGGTACTAATAGGCCTTGTTTCTTCAGATGGAGCTGGTGCTCTAATGGATAGGATGTTTAGTGTTTACATTTGCATTCCTCGATGTCTGTATGTGCTTTTAACTGCACCAAATGAGCTCACTCGCCACGCAGCTGCACTGCTGAGTTTGAGTTGGATCAGAGTGAGTGTAGACAATTGAGAGGGGGTCACACACAATCATTATTCATCTGTATACAACTGACTTTGCATACAGTATCTATGGATGTATGTCTTCCTCTCATCAGCAGCAATAGCAAATGAATCTATGTATCTGTCTATCTATGTGATGAATCCTTAAATATCCTTCTAATGCTTTAGAAATATGTCTAGGTCTTGATACAGCTGCACATATGGATGTGTGGGTGTGATTAGGCAGCAAAAGACTGGGGAAGCTACTACCGGCCTGGTTCCTACTGTTGGACTGGATTCCCACTCCACGTTGCAGAGAGCAGTATCTGGACTCTACACTGACCAATTAAGTGCTTAAGGGGTTTAGTCAAGAATTTGTTGGCAGTCAGTAGGTGAGGGGTCCTGGGGTGAGCCTGACTTTGATCTGTGACTGAGGTGACTTTAAAGCAAGCTGAGGAGCGTGAGATAATAGATGGGAAAAGCTTAGTTGTTTCCCCAAAACACAGACAAAATAACTCACAAGCATACATTCCCATTACTTTTCCATGCATACAAAAGGATTACAATACACATGCACACACTGCCCTGACCTTACATACTTACCTTACTTTGTGTGTGGCCTGAATTTCAAGGGCTGTTTGCATATGTTTTTATATGTATATGGAGTGGAGCTGGGAAAATGATTACTGGCACACTGTCTGCAGAAGGGATCTTGTTTCTTTTTCATTACTTTCCCCCCTCGCAATAAACCTCCAGAGAGTCTAGAGACATATGATGTCCCTCTGCCCCACAGAAAATAGTTATGCATTGATCTGCTTTGTAGCACTTAGCACTTATCGATGTGATATTCTGACAGGCAAGCTAAGACTAATGATTACAGGTGAGGCAAGGTTTGCAATTTAGCATTCACTTTCAAATGGAAATCAGAACTGTTCAGTTAATCTCTTTAAAATTTCATACCTATTCAGTATCAAATTAGACCAAAGAATGAAAGCTATGAACCTCTTACTTCTAAATAATGAAAATCCATCACCTTGTCAACTTTTTCTACAGCACATCTACCAGTGAAAATCAATGCATATAAGAATCGTATGCTACCAGAGCCTCTCTACAATTACAAATCTATGCTATGAGCACAAAATCAATGTGACCATGAATTGCCCCCATACCAAAGACCTTACCAGTTGTGGCAGCAATTGTAGATAGGATATAATGTAGAGTTTCATCTGTATCATGATGGCATGGATCTGTGAGCGCAGTGGATGTAAATATCGAACATCTGGGAGAGATGAAGAAGCAATGATGGAGAGGGGATGATTAGCATGTACTGAAGTTTGTGTATGTACATGATTGTATGTAGGTCTGTGTGGTTCCGTCAACAAAGAGCAAGGTCATCGCACTCAAAGATGATGATGGGTTCAAATACTCCACCGTTAAAAGGTTTGAGGTCACTTAGAAATGTCCTTGTATTGAAAGAAAATGAGTGTAGATACAATGTTGTAAATGATTGTTGTAGCTTTTTAATGGAATAGCTACAGCACAGAGGCCTATTCTCTGCAAACACTGATCTGTGCTCTAGAGGCATGCTGTCTGCTAATGCAAGTTTATCTATTTAAAAAGGTAGCTGATTACTAGAAAACTGTTTTGCAATTATTTTATCACAGCTGAAAACATACTTTCATGGAAAACAAGGAAGTTTCTAAGTGACACCAAACCTTTGAATCACAGAAAGAATATACTATGGCATATACTATATATGGCTATGGCATATACTATAGCCTACACCATATATACCATATTAGTCAGTACTAATCAGTAGTGATATATGCCCAACATTTTTTCATCTGTGCAGAACTAATGATGTGTGTGAAACACATTGACTGTTGTTTTACTAGCTACTCACCTTGCAACAGTAAATGTAGCAACAGCTTTTTAAACAATGCAATCATGCAATCATGATTCTTATATATACAACAAGACAGCTTCTGGAGGCTAAAGTTACAAATATTGATTGCAAGCTCTGTAGAGGAATATAAAGAGGTCAGGGACAAAACAGGCATGGAAGACCTGTCAGAAAAAGTTTCTCAGTCCAGCAATGACCTGGGTCAGCAACTGGCAGCTTCACCTGGATGCCAAGTTCATCCTTCCATAGTCTGAAGAAGCTTGATCAGGAAGGGTCTTTGCGGAAGGATAGGAGCCAAGAGCCAAGTTTTTGTGTTTCTAGTTGTTCTAATTAATAATAATCTAATGGTGGTCTTTTGCACAGTACTGTGTATACATACATATACATTTTCTTAATCTTTTATTTTCTATTTGCTTCCAGTTCTACGTGACGACTTCAGACAAAACCCTGCAGATGTGATTGTGGCAGCAGGAGAGCCAGCAGTCCTGGAGTGTCAGCCTCCACGTGGACATCCTGAACCAACAATATCATGGAAAAAAGATGGAATAAATATTGACGACAGAGATGAGAGGATCACTGTAAGTAGACTGACTTTTTTCTTTATTGATTGCACGTTGCTGAATGTATTGATGCCTGAAGACTGCTTTGCATATGAGGGTGGTGTGTTTACATGTACGAGACAGAATAACCTAGTGATGCAGGTCAAGTCATTACTGCTACTTCAGTGTTGAAAGATTGATTTGTTTGTCTCATTACTCACATATAGCAATTACCAAAACCAAAGCAGCCTATTTTGGTGGCTACACCCTTTTAATACTGAGGTATAGAATCAGTCTTGCTCCATTATTCAGCAGCAGAGCATTGATTGGGAATGACTTGCTGATAAAATCAACAAGTGTAGAGAGATGGGAGAAAAGAGGAGAAAGTTATACTCAGCAGCAGTGCCTGCAGAATCCAAACAACTCTCTACATTTTATTTACAACCAAACCACAAATTATTCAGCTTTAATTAAAACAGCACAGGCTGTACTGCAGTATTAGTCAGCTCCACTGAAGAAAGGTCCGTCTTGAATAATCTTAGCCCAAACTGTCTCAACCAAACACAACTTTGTGTCTATAGTTGTTTCCCTTGAGGAAGAGGAGACTTTTAGTTGTGTTTGATTACCCTGATTAGATGTGTGCTTTAAGGAAGTAAAGGTTTGGACTCAGCACTCTCCTAACACAAGCAGGTTGTGAAGTGGGAGTAGTTAGCACTGAGTCTGGATCCCATTTTCACAGTCACAGTAAGGTTGTGGCTGCACATTGTACAGTTGTTGAGCAGTCAAATGGGCCACAAGTGCTGATTATGGCTTATTATACAGTACTGACATGGAAAATCAAGCCTTCCCTAGATTATAAATACAAAGTACTAATGAAGATGCTCCACTCTGTATGCCTGTAGCGTAGTGTTGAAATCCAGCCTGGGCTAGTTGTGCTCTATACATTTTCATTACTGGGTAAGTGAAAACAGTGATTTATCACTGTAGGCTGTCTTCAGTGGAGGATTGTCCACGACAAAAACACAGTTTTGCTTAGTAAGGACCATGATGAGTAAGAGTCTGTGTCTGGCCACTGAGCAGCATAATTGAAAGAAACAAGCGTATAATCTAGTTTGAAGAAAATCAAATCATATCTGTCCCAGAGTTTAGTCAGTAGTCACTGATAAGCACTAAACCTTGTTCCCACATAGTGAACCCTTGTGGACTCAGGCCTCTGTCTGGTGTTATTTACATGTTCTGATCATCTATTTATTGCCTATGCATGCACAACAGACTACTATCTATGCACACCGTTACTTCATAATAGATGATTAGATGAGTCAATTGCAACATCTCTGTCTTGCAAACTCACACTAAAAATTTGTAGTGTTAGATATTTGATCTTTAATATAATTTTTTTTTTAGCTTTTCACCTTTGTTAATTAGGCTGTTAATGAGTGTGAGTGAATTTTGTAGAGTTAAAAGTGAGATTTTTTGAGGATGTAGCAGTACAACACCCAGACAGACACACACACAGTTTCTGTTGTTTAAATCATCTCTGTGTTAACATCGCCCCCTAACATAGTGGAAGTGAGGACTTTTTTTCATTGCCATATTTGTAATTTTGAGAAGTTGTGGGCGAAATCCTAGTAAAGGAAGTCAACACTCTAATTGACTCAGTGTTATATCTTTGTAGCCTGCAGCACTGTTGGGACTTCTGCGGAAGTTGAAGCAGGGTCTGGTATACTTAACAGCACTGTACATACCAGCTGGTGCTGCTCACCAAACGTGCTGTCAAGCCCAAAACCTCACGCTCCCAAATGACCACTTTAAAAGTAGTGCTAGACGTCATGTATGACGACCACGTAAGTATGTGTAATCAACTGTGGTGACAGATGGGAGTCTGGATGATGCCTTTTGGATGTCCATAACAAATCAAGTTATTAGAGATAGGATAATCATGGGGAGATGTTCAAAATTTGTTTATGGTGCAGTAAATTTGGATATAAGCTGTAGAGAAGAAAACAAATGGTGGAATCTTTATAATGTGATGAACAGCTGAGCTCGTCAAAGGCCCCCCCTCTTCCAGTCTGCATTGTTGTGTTTGGTTCAGTCCATTCCAACATGCTGAAACGTGCAGTCTCCTTGGTGATCACTGGTGATCAGGGCAAGGTCTCAAACCACCTGCAGCGGGGATTTTCTCTCTGCACTGCACTTTACTAGGATGGGTCGCCTTGGCTTTGGTGGTGCAACATAAAGAGGAGGGAAGAGAGGAAGACGCATCAGAAGGCACGCATCTGTTTTTCTATTTTAATCAGCTATGTGTAAACACCAATGACAAACTGTGTTGCCATTTCACATATATTCATGACTTCATGTGAGGCAGTTGTGAAAAGTTTCCCACTGAGCCATAAAAAATGAGTAAGGTTTATAAGCCTGTAATGCTGCTGTGCCACTAAGAGCAGCTGGCCACATTCCTCTCAGCTTTGTCAAACAGGTCTTTCAGTAACAATGAGGAAAGGATAAATAAACAGAAAAAGAAAAAAATGGCTGTATTTAAGGGTAGACAATTGTCTGCATAGAGCAAGAGTCTGTCGGCGACATTGTAAATGGCCAAAATTGTCGTCCTCCTTTTGTGCAATAGTTGTGGGTAATTATCAGCCTGGAAATGAACTGCTGTGTGAATACCAACAGAGTGCATGCTCAATAGGGGCTTTTGCATTATCAGCATTGCCAAATGACATGAGACAAAAGGCAACAGGATAGAGCCATCTCCCTGTAATGCAGGGATAATGGCCAGATTGTTGAGGCTTTCAGCAGCCTGTGTGCTTGCGCTGTGTTGTGTGGAGAGGATATGCATGCAGGGAAAAAGAGGGCCGCTGCTGCATTCATTTATTTTACCCAGCTCTCAGAGTCCCTGCTGCTCTGGCACTCCAAATATGCCTGTGGAGAATGGGAAACTGCCACATGCACACAGAGGTAAGAATATGGATAGAGTGGACGGGCCCTTAAGTGGATCCTCATGTCAAAGCCCCGTGGAACCAACAGTACACTCCCCTCGTTCTCTGCTGTATGGTCTGCCCTGACCTTGGGCCTTTGTGAGTGTCACAGTGTTTTAGCTGTTAAGCCTTTCCTCAAACAAACGGTAACATAATGATACTTCAAACCCTTCCTGCACCACAGGGTGTCCTAAATATGCCAGCCTTCCACTGCCTCTTCAAGTCACTTTGCCTCCTGCTTTGCCATGAATATTAAGCAAGTGTGAATGGCTGAGGAATGTCTCAGAACCAGAAGAATGTGTCCAGTTGCCCTTCAAGAATCTTAGACTTCCCCTGGGTTCTTTATAAAAACTTAAAATATTCACACTGTTTGAAATTTGTTCATCATGTGGAAGTGATAAGAACTTGGGTATGTGAAGTGCAGTGATGTAGATTCACTGAGACATATCATAGCTTGAAAGTGAACACGTGTAATCTACTGTAGGAGGGCTTGAGTTAAACATGGTAGTCATGAGCAAAGAGGAGTTTTGCAATATTGTGTCTCAAGTTCTCTGTCAGTGCTCCCCTAATGAGGGTATCAATTACATGCTTGCAGGAGGTGGTCCTTGTCTCGCAAGCCGATGTGTGCTTTTAAAACTCTAAGCTCCATCAAGCTACAGAGATCATTGGTGCACCATGCTATTGTCTGTGTCTGCACTGAGTGGCACGGTTGTCAGCAGAGAGAAGTGCTCAGGGGCCTGTACTGGGGCCTGGGCTGCCTTTCTGAGAACAAAACAACTCCTCTGGCCTGTAATCAAAGCCCTGGGAAATAACAGACATGACATTCACCTGGACAAACACACGCACTCATTGTTGGGTGTGTGTGCTGTTCATGTGGTTTTGAATGTAAGTTCACCTGCTCTCATGTGTAGCTGTGGGCACACATAGAAAAAAAGTCTAACAAACCTATTCTTTAAAACGTTCCCCACACGATAATGGACTAAACATCTTCAAGCTCTTTGAGGCAACTGGAAAAGTGCTCATGGTCCTGCAGTGCCTCAGGTGTTCCCTCAGGGACCTGTGGTTGTGTTGGACTGGGAAAGTGTTTTTTGGCTCGGCTTAGCCTGAGGAGGAACAAGGTGACTGATAGTGATTTAGACTTCTAGTGTTGGTGGAGGTGGACTGGGGATTGTGCAAAATAGCCATATAGATAAAGTAGTCCAGTTGGTCTCTGTAAGCTCAGAAAAAACTAATAAAACTTTTGCAGCACCAATTCATGATGTGTTTGTGAGTACATTTTATCGTGGTGTTGTAACAGCCCTTGGTAAGTATAAACACTCACAGGCATTCTTGAGAGCAGTCAGGAAATCTTTTGTAATGCAGCTATGCTGTTTTCCATTTTCTGTGTGTCAACTCCAGGCCGCAAGTTTCTTTCTGATACTAATATTGCCGCTTTTCGACTTCATGTTTAGCCTCTCACCTCTTCTATTCCCTCAGATACGTGGAGGAAAGCTGATGATCACAAATGCCCGAAAGAGCGACGCTGGGAAGTACGTGTGTGTCGGCACAAACATGGTTGGAGAACGTGAAAGTGAAATAGCTGAACTTACAGTGCTTGGTAATTAACCCATTTTTTCTATTTGTACCTCAATCTGATGTCTACTTTACCCTCTCTTTCTCTCTACATACAACCCACACACACACCCACACACATATTTTTTCTGTTTATCCACAGTGAGAAACAGAATCCAGATGTTAAGCCTTGATTGTCTATCTCCCAGAGAACTAAATGGTGTCACTGACCTTTATCAGATAGAGTGTGAGATGACCTCCAATCTCAAACTTAAACATGAATCCCCTGCCGACCCCAGCGGCTTCTCTTGTCTGACCAGCTGCACCCTATTTTGCCATGAATGACCTTTGACCTTGATATTCTCCTATGTCCGAAATAGAGAGCATATCCAGACTTCTGATTTTATCACCTGCCTTTTCACTTCCTCCACCTCCCTTCCTCAGAGACTCCTTATAATCTGTCAGAAGGAACAACAACAAATCTAGTTTCATAAAGATAAATAACTGCACTGATGTCATAATGTCAGGGCTTAAACATGCCCAGCTCCTAGTTTTTATGTTTGTCCATCTGGGTGAGTATCATAACCCAGAATATCCGCTTGATCATAAACCTCCCTTGAGGGTGATGGCTTTAACAAGATGACAAGACGGGTGGTATAGGCTTTTGCTCAGTGTCCTTTTTTTTACTTAATTTAGTGCCTTATCTTGTGACCTATGTGCACTGTGTAGACTGTATTAGATTATTTTACACTATTTAATTTGTTTATCCCAAGACACCTCACAGGACCTGAAATGTGAAATGAGATGTCATTTTTCACTCAGTTTGATTCAATTTTA
>JAUBNQ010000005.1:6668781-6679618 GCA_032353495.1 Ctenopoma kingsleyae | reverse complement strand
CATGGCTGTCCTCCAGTGCCTCCAGCATTTGTGGTGAGACCAAGGAACCAGGTGGTTGGGGTTGGCAGGACCGTCACCTTCCAGTGTGAGGCCACTGGAAACCCTCAGCCAGCCATTTTTTGGCAGAGAGAAGGAAGTCAGGTAAACAAAATAAACTAGGATACAGATTTTCATTTTTTCAAAATGTTCTATATATCAGTTTGGAAAATATGCTAGCACACCCATTCAAAGCTTTTGAAATAACTATTTTCTAGGCATGATTTACTTGATAGCCGATATCTCAAGACAGATGGTTGCAAGCATATGTCATTTTGGAGTGAAAGCTTGAACGTGTTCAATTATTATATTCTTGCCAAATAAAAATCTGGCTGCATGTGTTCTGTTTTCATCCCCCCACAGAATCTGCTGTTCTCCTACCAACCTCCTCAACCCTCCAGCCGATTTTCTGTATCTCAGACTGGAGACCTGACCATCACTGATGCCGAACGCTCAGACATGGGATACTACAGCTGCCAGGCACTCAACATCGCTGGCAGTGTAATCACTAAGGCTTTGCTAGAGGTCACTGATGGTAAGCAACCCTCTTTTAAACAGTTTTTACATACAGCGAAGGCTCAACAAAAATTAGAGGAACACTGAAAGAAAGTTGAGTGGATAAATATTGGTATTTCAGATAATCTTTGGCTCATAAGGATAATGCTGTTCATCTCAAACCCTGTGGTCATACTGTAGAGCATATTAATATCCAAACTGAGGTTTGTGAGGTTTGGTCTGGCCTGTTCAATGTGTTCCTGTCAGAGGTAGAGACTCGCTGGTGCCTGTGCACCCAGACCCTGGCTCAGTATTTGGCTTCACTGGTTTCACACTGGCTAATGTCTCCTTCAGTATTCCATGTCTGGCTTACTGCTGTCTACCATTGGAAGACTGTGGCTGTGTGCTGAGGTCTGGATAGGGTCCTCTAATTACTACTACTTGCCAATCCCTGTCAGCCTGGTGGACCAACCTTGGCTTCATTTTCACCATACCCACAGAGCTCTGGGCAGCTCTTATTTTGTCTATAACACACCTAGATTCATCCCTTCATTTAGCCAATACCCTTCGTCATTTCAGACCTACAATGATATGCTCCATCTCTCCCTCCTCTCCTCTTTCTCATTCTGTCGTGCTCTCTGGATAATAATAACAGTTATTAAAGTGAGCAGGCCACTCCGAGGCCACCACTTCTCCACAGACAGAGCTGGTAATTACAGGTCACACTGACAATGTTTTAGTAATTGTACCATCTCCGGCACAAAAGCAAAGACAAAGCGGTTCAGAGATTACACAGCTCTGAGGATCTGTGCATATAAGACGTACATCATGCATTGCCTTAACGCTGTGTTTGGTGTTAATTTGATTGCTCCCACTGAATGTAACTTGCTAGTAAATCAGTGAGGCTGTCAGCACTGATTATCAATAGTGCTATGAATAATAATAATAGTCAGAAGGAGCCAGACAACCTATAGCAGGAACATGATGAATTACAGTAGATAGAAAATAAAAAAAGTGAAAAAAATTATAGGTCATGTGTAATTAAAGTCTCTTTTATGTGTCTTTCTTTTTTCTGTATTGCTGCCTTTCTCTTTCTGAAGCAAACATGCTTTTTCTTTACTTTACTTTACTTTTCTCTGTATCTTTGTTTGTAGTTTGTGTCTACTGGTTGAACACCCAAGGTTCACCGGCTGTGAGGGAGGGGTAGTTTAAGCGTCATGTTAATAACATTGTCTGTTTTTTTTCAAGCATTTTCTCCCTTGTTTTGTGTTTTATGGCTGGGGGTAGGGCCTTGGGATTGTTGGTTATGTTAATGTACGTAAAGCCTGGCATCTGGTAGAGCTGCAGCGAGAAGACTGAAGCATCTGAGGCCATTTCAGTTTTAATTATGCTGCTTTTATTTGGCTAAGTTTGACTCCTGCTGCTGAATGATTAGAAAATTGCTTCCAGTTCTAAAATTTGGATTTAATTCTTCTCCCACTACCCTTGCAGTTTCTCACATGCTTACATTACACTACACTCTGTTTGTCAGATTCTCACCATTTCCTGCTTTTGCTTTGTTTTCCCAAACAAGCTGTCTATAATTGTCTGAATCCTCTGTTCCTTCTGTCCCCACTACACCGCATGAACACCTACAGTTTTCCTCTTCCTCCACATAAATGCTCTTTCTCCTTCCGTCTTCTACAGTTGTGTCAGACCGCCCGCCACCGGTTGTCCGACAGGGCCCAACCAATCAAACGGTGGCTGTGGATGGTACAGTGGTCCTCAACTGTCTTGCATCAGGCAACCCCACCCCCACCATCCTGTGGAGGAAAGATGGTGTCTTGGTGTCAACACATGACTCCAGGGTCAAACAGCTAGACACAGGTGCACTGCAGATACGCTATGCAAAGGTAAGACACCTGGACACGTGCAAATGCAGATTGCTTTGTAACATCGAGTAAATATACAGCACAGCATCAGGTACGCTACGTGGGATTTGAAGTTTGAAGTTAAGACTATGAATAGTATTATAAAAATCTAATTGTTTTTACTCACAATTTTCTGTTAGGCTGCTTTTAATGTCTAAATCCTTTCAAAAAAAAAAGTTTTACATATTACATGTATAATGTGCTGGGCAGCCCCCCGCTGGTTGATAAATAAAGCATGTGTTCTCTGCCAGCAACCAGCCCGCAGTGGGCCGTCAGTCAGTTGTCGTGGGTTTGAAATGGAGTCTGTGAAGTCGAACAGTGTGTAGTTCCTGTCAGTCAGCGAGCACAGTGGGTTTTGTGTGTGAGCATGTGTGTGTGGTTTAGGTGGCAAGCTGTGTGATGGTGAACACACTGTTAGGCAGAGGCAAGCAGGGGGTGCTTACGTGTCTTCCAGATGGAGGCGTCGCAGGGTCAGAGTTCGCGTCAGTTTGAGGTGTTCTGATGAACACTGGCATGTCTTGTGGTGACAGGATTGCAGTATGATTGGGCCACCAGTGCGAGGTACGCGGGGGGGGATGCATCGGAACCCCTTTCCTGCTGTAGCTGAGTAAACTCTGAAGACACTTTACATTAATGGAGTTGTCATTTCTTCCTGATAACATTTTAATGAAGATGTTTTTGAAGTGTAAGGAACCGATGGAGTTTTAATACTTTTTTTTATCTGACAGGTAAAAATACAAGTTCACCTTAGCTATTCTAGTAATTGATTTCTTTCTGGATTTCTCTCTTTAATTTGCTCATTCACAAGCATAGTAGCCCTCAGTATATGCATAAACAAACCACAGACTTAGCAGAAGCGTGTAATTATACCATATATCTTTGCCAATTTGATTAGCCTGTCAGCTATTTCAGTATCTCAGAAACGTGTTCTTTCAATTAAATTTGGAGGAATTTAGGCCATGAACCGAGAAACAATCATGTTTTTTGTCTGAATACAGTTCCCCCATGTCAATACACATTTTTTTTTAGGAGAAAAGGCTATTTCTCATGTACTACGACACGAATGAGGAACATCAGGCACATGTACCACATAATTGTCTCTCACTATGTGCATTTTGATGGAGACCCAGATTTTATGCAGATTGCATTTTCCATTATTAAAACAGCAAACTTGTTTGTGCTCAGCTTTGCCAAGAGAGCGCAGTATGAGCTCTTTAAATGCCTTCCAGTGTTTTGTAATTCTTGAAAAAACATGTAACACAATTTAAAATTTCTGTAAACGCCACTTTTCCTAACATCATATTATACACATTATATCTCAAGCAAATAATCAATGTTCGAACGTATATATAACAACATCTGTTGCACAGATCAGCTCCTTCCATGTTTGTTATGCAGGGGAATGATAGAGAAAAAAGGTCTCCAGTTAGTCTATGATCCTGTGAAAATTATTTCCGTTTGACTAGGTTGTCTGCCACTTGGCTTTTCCAGCTGCTTTCCTCTAGTTTCTGCTATGAAAGATGTGGTATTGAGACAGGCAATGACAGCAAGAGGCAGTATGAGTTAAAGAGGCTTCCACCAGCTCAGGTGTTAGTCTGTCTCACATGTTTGAATAATTTCCATTTTAACCAAATGTATTCCCCTCCCCCTACAGCTTGGTGACACTGGCACTTACACCTGCATCGCTTCCACACCCAGTGGAGAGGCATCATGGAAAGCCTACTTAGAGGTCCAAGGTAAGCCTCTTCCAGTAGTTAGGATTAGTGTCCACCAGTTGGTGTTTTGAAATAATAAGTGCACAGTTTTCTGTAATCGTCTGATAAGTTTTGATATATATTGAAAATAGGAGCAATGATACTGAAGGTTGGGCATGCTTTGTACGCCTTTGTTTACAGGGAAATAGCAATTAAGTACACGCCTGCATCTTCTCTTGTCTCTGTTTTACATTTAGAGTTTGGAGTCCCTGTCCAGCCAAACAGACCTACTGACCCAAACCTGATCCCTAGTGCTCCTTCCAAACCTGAGGTCACTGACGTTACCCGCACCTCTGTCACCCTTTCTTGGAAACCCAACCTTAATGCTGGAGCAACACCCACCTCCTATATCATAGAGGCCTTCAGGTAAAATGAATTAACTTGACAACCAATAAACAACTTACTGCACGGCCTTACTGAAACCTTTAAACTTTCATTTTCTCTTTTGTGTATCCGCAGTCATGCATCAGGGAGCAGCTGGCAGACCTTGGCAGAGCATGTGAAAACTGAGTCATTTGTACTGAAGGGCTTGAAGCCCAGCGCAGTCTACCTCTTCTTAGTACGGGCAGTCAATGCCTATGGGCTGAGTGATCCCAGTCCTATCACTGATTCTGTGAAAACACAAGGTGAGAACTGTCTTCTACTGACACGACTTTGATATATAATGTAGTGGTGTTTTTTTTTCTGTTTAAGACAATATCATTCATTTTTTTCTCTGTGCTTCTGCATTCAGATATCCCTCCCACCAGTCAGGGTGTGGACCATCGTCAGATCCAAAAGGAGCTGGGAGATGTGGTCATCCACCTGCACAACCCCACCATTCTCTCCTCCTCATCTGTCCGGGTGCAGTGGACAGTGAGTATATTTTAGACCCTGAAACAATTACTGTCATTTTCTCTGTCTGTTAACACAGCTGAAGCCAGGTACAGATTACCATATGGATCGCTGGTATAGCTGGTCACCAGAGTCCAAGGGTAATGTAGCGATATGCTTATGGTCAATTTGTCAGCCAGCTCAGCCGACCTAATGTTGTGGCATCTTACAGAGGACGGACACTGCAGGGAGAAGCCTGGAGCACAGTCAAAGTCTTCTTAGTGTCCATCTGCCATTAGCATGAACTGGTCAGTTGGCATGAGCCCAAAAATCTGCTGCCTTGCCCACAGTGGGTTCACTGTGTACTCAAAAGCTAGACTACCGAGCCCTGCCTTCTGCAGTAGGCCATGTAGTGCCATATAGCAGTGAGTGGCGTGCCAGCCTGTGCCCTCTCAGATTGAAAACACTTGACGGCTGTTAAAATAATACAAGTGAGAAGGAAGAGGCGGCCAATTCATGCTCTTAAGTGGAAATGGCTTACAGATGTTAAAGCGGATAGGTGGGAGAGGAGGAAGCACGTAGAACTGAGTTAGGGCGGTGTTTCTGAACTGATACGAGCTGAATATGAAGTACTAATGTACTCATGCAGCTGGCTATTGCATCTTTTTTTAATTATTACACAATACAACTATACATTATGGCTGTCTGTCATACATAATATATATTAATCTGTATGGTGACTCACTGAAGGGCAAGAACAGCCCCTGTTTTGCCTGTTGACATAAGGCCACCTCTTAATTCTCAGGTATTATTAAGTGCCATAGTGAGTGATTAATGGAGATGTGAAAAGGATACTGACATGTCAAGACTGATTTAAAACATCACTGCCCAGTTACCCTGTTTCCCTGGAATGTTCCAGAAAAACACATGACATGAGAGGGACTGACACTGTAGTTAAGTGCCAGAGTTTACTCATTTTGTGGGGTTAAATCTGTTCCCAGCGTGGAGTTTCTTGGTTTTACATTTTCCTTTGTGTTGTGGTAAATGGTTGTGCAGTTTTCAGGCTAATGAAGACCACCTGAGCCAGCAGCATATTTTACAGGGGAGGACTAAAGAAATCACTAAAATCTTTACAAGCCAGTGCTGCTTGCCTTCCACAGGGACTTGTAGGGATATTAGCATACTGGTTAGCAGTTATTCTTTTCTTAAACCACGCTGGATCACAGAGCAACATTAATTATCACAAGAATAAACTAAGAAACAAATCCCTGCCAATTACATTTATCCTCCTTATTTAGCTACATCAGACACCGTTTAACTTCTAGCTTCTGGATCTTTTTTTTAAAGATCCACTTTTCCCCTCTTCCTTTACTTCAGCAGGCAGTCAGTACAGTGAAGAGCAGGACAGGATGAGACAGCCTGTTCTGGGAGTCTGGGCCCTATTTAACCAGCTCCAGACTTAGAGGAACCTCTGGCCAATGACCTCATACTGCGGTTTGCACAAATCGCTGCTGCTCCAAATGGCGCATAGACAGACGGTTAAAAAGAGCGATGTAGATGTGGATGGATAAACAGACGGGTGATGTGATGAGTTAGCACCCCATTCCACCCAGCGCCTGGTGAATCAGTTGCATCAATCCGTAGCTGTCCTTCGATGCTACAATCTATTACTGCATCTTTTTCCACCGTGAACTGCGAAGCACATAATAAAGCCAAGCTGACACTTTCTTTGTCTGTGCTCCTGTGCCATTCACTAGGTGGAGCAGCAGTCTCAGTACATCCAGGGTTACAAGGTGATGTACAGGCCTGCACCAGAGGGGCTCCAGAGGAGTGACTGGGCTGTGTTTGAGGTGCGCACCCCTGGGGAGGACAGCGCTGTTGTGCCACAGCTTCGGAAGGGCGTCACATATGAATTCAAAGTGCGCCCCTTCTTCAATGAGTTCCAGGGAACAGACAGTGATGTCAAAATTGGCAAGACGCTGGAAGAAGGTGGGGAATGTGAATGTGTGTGACTGCGTGTGTGTGCTTTAGCGCTTGCATGTGTGCATGCATGTTTTCATGTTTACACAATTTTATATGCACAGCGTGCATGTGTGGCAGCATACAACAGCTGTTCACAGCAGGCAGTGAGGGCAAGATTATGTTATGTTCAAATGTGGTGTATTCAAGCATGATGGAGTGGATGTTCAGCTCTTTAAAAGACCCTATGGAAACCTATATACAACACTCTAGTACAAGTGTTAAACTAATTTCTCATAGGGTGTGGTTGTGGCAGTCTCATGAGGTTTGGTTGAAACCCAACTGTAATTTTTTTGTGTGTCTGTAGCAGTTGAGAGAAAAGTGTGTACTGGAGAGTGTGTGTGTTGCATGTGTGGGAGTGTTTTGATCTCTTTCTGCTGGATTCTCCTTTGTACCCAGTTTTATTGATAATTGTTTTTGGAGCGCCAAACGTGATGTTTGTTCATGCATAAGCTGGAAAACACTTGCTTTTATAGCACTTCCAAAAGCTGTGATTACGTCTTTTATGTTGCATTCATAATTATTTTAGTTTAATTACCGTTGAACTACAGGTTGGCATTCAAACACCACCATACACCCCACCACTGTATCTCCTGTTTTGGGTAAACAATCATTTGCTTTTATTTACCCACAGATGCACTTGTATTGAACTATCTCAGTTTTCAGGGTTGTAATTTCATTATTAGTCCTTTGTTCTCAGCTTCACTCTCACACAGACATAAAGGACAAATTCTGCCAACTAAATGGGATGAGAGGAGACAGGGAGAGACTGCATGCAGTTATGGAAAAAAACAGCATCTGTATGTATGAAGGTGTGTTTTAATCTTTTGTCTACACCCCTCAGCCCCCAGTGCCCCACCTCGTGAGGTTACAGTGACTGAGAGTGGGGACAATGGAACTGCCATCGTGGTCTCTTGGCAACCCCCTCCAGAAGAGGAGCAGAATGGGGTGGTCCAGGAGTACAAGGTAAAAAAAAAAAACAGCCAGCAGCTACCTCAGGTCTGAGGAAGTGAGACTGGAATTGTAGAGACACAAGGGAGACAGAAACAGGGATGCAGACAGAGAAGATAACAGAGAGAGAGAGACAATGAACAGACAGGGAAGGTAATAAATTCCTGGTAGAGGTGCACCTTTGTACACTCCTCAGGGCTCTTCCTCTGTGTGCACACAGAGGAGGGAAGGAGTCAAAAGCAGGGGAGACTGTGGAAACAGTTATGAAACATCGCCATCTAGTGGAGAGGGCAAAGTTACACATCTTGTGGTGTTTCAAAGGTGAATAGTAATTTAAAGTTTTCTTTTTTCTTCTTTAGTTCAAGTAGTTAGACCTTAACTGGAGATTACATTTTTGTGTGTAAAAGGGATATCAAATTATTTGGCCTTGCATGACACAAGTTCATGACAAATGGTGTTGGAACTATTAACTTTTATCCATAGAACTGAAAAAAAGAAATAGTATTTAAAGAACACAAAATACATAAAACCTAAATGTTCTGGAGCTATTATATGATAATAATAATAATATCTCTATTTAGTAGGGATCGGCTTGTAGAGGAAGGTAATGTAGGTAGAAAAGTGCATGTCAACAAGCTACAATAATGACCAAGGTCATAACAATGAAGAGACAGACCTCTATCATAATTCCAGTCATTTCTTTGGTTTGGGGGCTGTGCTAATGCATCTGTCAACCTATAGCACATCTCTTTGAGTCCACTCTTCCTACTCCTTACTCGCTGTTCCTATAATGACCTCACTTTACACAGCGCTGTTTGTTCCTGCGGAAGCCAGTATTTTAATTGGGTAAACCTTTTTGTATCACAAGAAATGTAAGTTAGTGGTGTAAAGGGAGATGAAGCAGAGCCAGAGAAAAAGTTAAGTCACTGTTAATTTTCCAGGTAAATGTTTTCTGGTGATAGGCTTTAGAGTAATTTCATGGTTTTTAAGTTCAGCTTGAGAGTGCTCCCTACTCATTACAGAGCCCGGTCCCTAGTGGCACTTCCACTCCCCACAATTTTTGCACAGAAAAATTCAGGGCTTTGGAGTTCTAGCACAGAAGTGCAAACACATTCACACATACGTAGCACACATCTAAGGAAGTCTACACATGTAACCTAGTTAAATGATGGGAGGAGGTGGGGGGTTAAGATGTGGAGGTCTTCAGGACTCATGCTGAGGTGGAAGTTTAATTCACTTTGTAGTCCAGGTTTGGGTCAACCTTGGAGGCTGTTCACTTTCCTACGAGTGACAACACTTACCCTCTGCTGAAATTGAGTTACGGCGGTAATTACTGATTCCCATGTGCTTTTCATGGGCTTAAGGCACGTTATGGCTAGCTCAGCTAATGCTAACCCCATGTTGTGCACAGCCTGTAAAACATAAAGCCATGTTGTAAAATGTTATCCAACCTCAGAGATGTAACATAATATCCACAATGCACTAAAATGTTGTAGCAGCACCAGCCAATTACACAGACACAGACTGGTGGCGGCTACCAAATTGAATGTTGTCACAAAACCCTCATAACACTGCCTCAATCCCCACTTTCTCCTTGTTTATGTCATGACAGATCTGGTGCTTGGGGAACGAGAGCAGGTACCACATCAACCGTACAGTTGACGGCTCAACTTTATCTGTGCTGATTCCCAGTCTGGCCCCAGGGATCCGCTACAGTGTGGAGGTAGCAGCCAGCACTGGGGCAGGTCCTGGGGTCAAGAGCGATGCCACCTTCTTCCAGCTTGGTGAGCACAAACAACTTTTAGTTTTCTCACACAGGAGGTCATATATTTACTTTTCTATCTCCATTGGAAACATGCCATCTTTCTGCGTGTCTGTCCTCTGGCAATGCATGCACACAGAATGAAGCCCAGTCATCTGACAAATAATTATGGCATCAATCCAGTCATCTAAAATTAAGATCTGACTTTTTGCCAAGTAAACAGACAATTATGTAATTCCTTTCTTTGTAGTAATGGACATGTTCAAGCCTCTACCTGTTTTTCCTTTTATTATCAACACCGATACTTGAAAACTGTAATTGAAGTCATTATTTTTTTACACAAACATCATCAAACTTGCCACAGAAGAGTATGTTGAGTTTGACTGACAGGGAACCTTTACAGCTTTTGTGCACTCTGAAATTGCTTTTAGCTTCAGTAGATTGCACTGTGATCAACACGGGCACATTCAATTCCGGCACAGCTTCCCCACCCAGCTCCATTCTCCAGTCAAGGATGCAATATTTTCTGCCTCAGTTTCACTTCAAACAACAAAGGCAATAATGAATCCTGCACTCAGGGCTCAGACATGACATGTTATTAATGCTAAGAAACACAGTATAGACTGCACTGGGGCTACTTGTTATAATTTACTTCTGTTTTTTGTCCTTTTAGTCTAGACGGACAGATATTTTGACAGTTTTTATTCCCAGAAGCTCTGAGCAGGCCTACTCGGGAGAGTGCTGGAAAACACATGAATAGTAAGATGAGGCAGGGAGATGGAGGGAAAGAGAGAGAGAAAACTCCATCTGGTTTTAAATTTGTGATTGAGTAGGCTGGGGTGGGTACGAAGAAGCATTGGCTGTGACTGATACAATTTCTCTCACTTGAAGAGTTCCTGTGGTGATTGTTGCCATGTTTCAACACTGGAGTGGAACAATGTGCCTCAGGGACCAGCGCTGCACCCAAATGCATTTGTCACACTCTGAGCTTGTATGCGTCATCCCAGCCTAGATACCTGTACA
Source organism: Ctenopoma kingsleyae (assembly GCA_032353495.1). Lineage (NCBI taxonomy): Eukaryota > Metazoa > Chordata > Actinopteri > Anabantiformes > Anabantidae > Ctenopoma > Ctenopoma kingsleyae. The sequence goes on along the minus strand of JAUBNQ010000005.1, from coordinate 6,668,855 downwards.
GTCCCTTGTGGGCTGCTTAGTCACATTGGCATGCTCCATTCACTCGGCCATACATAGCCACGAATTGAGAAGGC
>JAUBNQ010000005.1:6645696-6668681 GCA_032353495.1 Ctenopoma kingsleyae | reverse complement strand
ACAGTCCCTTGTGGGCTGCTTAGTCACATTGGCATGCTCCATTCACTCGGCCATACATAGCCACGAATTGAGAAGGCAGAGAAGCAGCCGACTGGAGACGTGGACTGAGACAAAGACAGACAGAAGGATGTGGAGGGATAAAGGCAGGGAGCTGGTTTCTTTGGGGAAGTGTTTTTGCCTCCGGCTTAGAGAGCTGATAGAGAAGAGTGGCTACAACATGAAAGACTTGAGAAAAGAGACACGAACATGAAGAAATTTCAGAATGGTAGTGGTGGGGGGGAGTGGGGCAACCTGAAGATTTTTTTTGTTTTTGTATTACGCATGAGGGACAAGCACAGAGAGAATAGACAGATGAGAAAAACAGACAGAGCGGTTTGTTGTGAGCAGCCATACAGACGGTGTCTTTACAGTGCACTTCACAGTAGAAACAGCTTCAAGCATTCACACCTCAGATTCTCACAGATGTGTCTCAGTTCGCTAATTACTGTGGGGTCTCAATTTTTGGATGGATTTATTTATTTGATTATGAAACCACCATCGCTCAATGTAAATGATTCATCTTTCTTTTCTCATACGGCTCCATCAGGCTGGTGTGGCGGTGCACGAGCCCTGAATGTCTTTTGGTTGCTTTTGTCTGCTCACCTGCTACTGTTGACTTAGATATGCAATGAAAGCCTTTTGAATAACAGAGAGAAATTACTCCATTTCCAAGTCGGCCTCAAAAACACCTGCTGAGATGAAGAGTCTTTTTGTGCATCGAGAGAAAGAGAAATGTTCATATTTATCTACAGTGCCGACTTCCTATTTCAGGTTTTTCCACTTGGTTTTAGGTTTTTATATTCTTTGTTGTCTCACCTCTTTTCACATTCCTAACTCCCTTCATTTCACACGTGCTATCCAGTTACTGCACCATCAAATATACATTTTAAAATCATTTCGAATCCTACTCTCACATATTGTACAATCATTCCTTTTTTCTTCATCCTCAGATGCATCTGGGCGAATATCAGGGCCTGAGACCTCGCAGAACCCCCTGTCCCAGCAGATCTCAGATGTGGTAAAGCAGCCGGCCTTTATAGCAGGAATAGGAGCTGCTTGCTGGATCATTCTCATGGTTTTCAGTATCTGGCTGTACAGACACAGAAAGAAGCGGAATGGGCTCTCCAGCAGCTATGCAGGCATACGCAAAGGTTAGTACATGAGTGCAACAGTAAACATTTCACACTACCAGGAATATCCGCTTAGATAGATTTAGTCGCAAGAGGCTTCCTCACTTGTTTTCAGATTTGTTGAGATTGTTTATTAGCGGGGTACTTTCTGTTTCAATCCAGTTCTTCTTCTTCATCTCAAATGCTGCCAACCTCCCTGTCACACACAGAAAGATGTCTTTGTGAAGTCTAACTGAATGTCCTCTCCAGTAGAGTACTTTAAGCTGTGATGCGAGCTCCCGTTGAGAGTGCTGCATGAAGATGTCTTTTATTTCTTTTTCATACTTCTGTCATGCTGATTCTGCAAGGGTGTGTGAAGAGTGTTTTCAGTAAAGTACATTTTGAGGTCCAACAACTCCCCTTTCAGCAACTCCCTTTTGACTGTGCAGAGAAAGGGAGAATTTCTTGCCTTTTTATCCAGGACACACTGATATCTTCACATGCTTGAAATAATCTTGCTGTCCTTGTAGGCTGGACTGAACAACACTGTTATAGGTCTACTTATCATATGTTTTATGAAGAGTCATTGCTCATGTGTATATGGGCTGCATTTCAACCCTCTTGCAGCAGCCACAGCAAGACCTAGTTTTTTTTAGTGGGTTTTTACCTGACTTCGATCGAAGTGACAGGTTTCATGACATGCCCAACCTCTGCCCATAATCGTTAGAGTAGAAAGAAAGCTATTAGCCTTTCGTTCTTAGTCTCATTTATGTGTGGGCTGGCTTATTGTGTGGCCTTGGGCTGTGCAGCTGCTGCCTGTGAGCACTACCTGGACTCTACCTACTCCTGGGCTCAGGTTTACTGCTGACTGCCAGGTTAGAGGAGATCAACCCTTCAACCTTGAAACACACAGAGAATAGACTGACTTAGCTGCTGTTGTTAGTAATCTGGGGCTGTCACACGCTACCCCTGTTCTGAATCCACTGCAGTTATGTTAATAGTGGGTATTGTGAGTCTTGTGATAGTGAGAGACGCATCAGCTAAGATTCCCCTTAAGCTCTGTGTTTTTGTTTTTTTTTTGTTGTTTTTTTTACAAATGCCTCTGTGGCCCATAATGTGCAGAACTGTTGCTTTTTCCATTGTTAACAAGATTACTTTGAAAACACTCTCGAAGAACAAGATAACATTTCAGTGCTGCTGTGGGAAAGACTGATATGCCTACAATTTGAAATATCTCCATCCAAGGCAACAGCCTTATAAACAAAAAAAATGTTCGTATATTTTAACTAAAGGAACTTAACAGAGATCAGTCAGAGGGGAACTAGTAAAAATGTATGTTTGACTGCCACCACAATAAGCAACAATCTGCACTTAGGGTAAAACTGGCTGAATTCTGACTTTGCAGTATGTGTGCTGCAGTGTATGCTAGTGCTATTTCCTAATAGATAAACATATATATTTAAATTTGTCAAAATAGATATTTCTTAGCATATGGATGCATACAATTCTCTTGGTTCTCTTCTCAATAGCCAAATAATAACTTAACATGGAGTAATTGTTCAGTTACAGGAATAAACATCTGTGAGAGAAATCGGATTTATGTATTTCAGTCACATTAGCATTTTTCTATTTTGCGTACCAAGTGATAGTGTCTCCTCTTCAAAGGCACTGATCAAACGGATAAAAGCCATCCAACCACTCAAATCTTTAAACTAGTCTGAGCATCAAAGAGGAGAGATTCAAACATGATAAGAGGATTGTGGCATTTAGTGGACATGTGTTGGCACAGGTACTGAATAAATTAATTGTTTGAGGAAGTGAAAACGTGACATTAGTACCTGCCTTCTCAGATGTCTCTTGAAGATACTGTTTCAGTCAAGGGCAAACAGCAACATTTCTAAAATGCACATATTTAAAACAGTACACTGGATGACTACCAGAATGTGCAATGTTGCATCAACTGCAGTGCATAAAGTAGCATTCATCATTTCCTCAGAGATGGCAACAGCAAACAAATACAGCCCACACCAGCCATTACAGAATCTAAATCAGCCTGCAGTACTGTAGGCTGACGTTTTGTACTAGGGCCCCAAAGTGTCAGTAATTGAGCTGCATGGGTGATGATGTGAGTGTTAGAGATAGCTACAAAAATCTCCCTAGAGTGCGACCCCTGACCAGCAGGACTTTGATACTGGGAGCCAAGATCTGAACTAGCAGCTGGCTCTACAATCACCTTCCCCCAGTTGGGGTCCAGGGATGTCAAAGGGATCAAAGATTAGGGGGCAGCAAGTAGCATGTGAACACAGGGTAAAACACCATTTTGTGAAAATGTTGCACATAACTGGAAGACAGCTGTAGTGTATATTAATTCCAGACATTGCTCATGCATTATTTTCTTTTTTCTGTTCCAACAGTGCCATCGTTTACTTTCACACCAACAGGTAAGTACTCTGATTTTTTCTAACACCATATAAACTAAGTGGTCTGCTTTTATTCACTCACTGCACTTGAGCCCTGTCCTTTTCATTGTATTTCTTTTAATAGGCTGAGTAGCCACAGGCCTTAAAAGATAGGAGAGACTGACTGTAGAGAAGTCAGAGCGGAGTCTTTGGGTCATGTCTGAACATAATGCTCAAAGAAGAGGCCACACTTCTGTGAAGCAGTTAAGACTAGTGGTAGCTTGATTCAGTTACTGTTGGCAACCTTGGTTGACATTTAAGTGAATCACATATCACCAGTACTCCAACGTGCCAATTAGGTAGGCAAGTGGCAGCGGAGCTAAGGAAGTTATCTGTGAACTATAGTGACACAACATAAAAGAAAGCCTCTCTATGCAAGTTTGTATTTAATCCTCTGTTTTCCCCACTCATGGATATTCTTTGTTCCTTTGAGGTGTGTCAGGGGTGTTGACAATGCTTATAGCACTTGCAAATGTATACCTGTGAATGTGTACACTGGCTGATCCTGTCTGTGCAGCAGCTGTACCTAAAACAGTGAGGAGTGTTGTTTCCGTCTCCCCCGAACCTCCCAATCAGGAATAATGTTGCAGTTGCTAGTTTAATGGTTTAATCTTTCAGGGTGAAATGCACTCCTTGCTTGTGTGTTGTATGTGTCTCTTTAAGAATAAAATTCCTACCTTGGTATCCAGTGTAAAACTATGGCATAATGGGGCATAATGCTGTTTTTAATCTAGAACCTAATAGTGACACTCACATTAAAAGGAGCTCATCTGCAACATGCAGAGGCCAAAACAACATTTCCTGTTTTGAAAAATAGGGAATCGACATAGCTACGGCCACACCTCTTGCACCTTCTCTCCTCTCAGGGAAGAGACTGTAATTAAAGTTGGACGTTTATCTCTCCTTCACACACCGGCAGCTTAGAGCTCCTTGAAAGAGTCCAACTTGCAGCATACAAAGCTTCAAACACACTGAACCTGAGCCAGACAACCAAAGAGCTCTGCATCTCTGTTCTTCATAAGCCTCTTACATATCCTCCTGCTCCCACTGCCGTGTCTGTGTGACTCAGCCGAATATACAAATACACACACGGAGATGCATTCCCATCATTGCTCGCTAAGCTAACCATTCAAAATCATATGAATAACGGTATGCTGACCTTGCATGCCAGTGGCAAACATGATGATGTCTTGACAGAAGTAACACATATTTTCTATCTTCCCAGTGGCATATCAGAGAGGTGGAGAAGGCGTAAGCAGTGCTGGAAGGTAAGACAAGCAATTTCTAATAATGAACATGAAACAACATTACACATATAAAAAAAACTGAATGCTGATTAGAATGTAATCACAAATGTAAGAGGTTGAATTTTCTAAATAGGGAGTAGGGTTGGGCACCTGTATCTTTACTTGACAAACACTAGGGGGAGTGCTGTGCCTTTCTAAAACACCAGAGAGCTGAGGAGGGGGGTAAGGAGGTGCATTAAAAGTATGATACTAACAGGAACAAAGACCCATATAGTCTGCAAGGAGCCCATCCCATATAGTGGAAAGCGATTTCCAACCACAAGGCTGTGCCATAGTATCGCCATAAAGCATAAATGGAGACATGCACACACAATAGTAACAGCACATGTTGTGAAATGGTTTATCATCCACAAATAAATGTTAATACTCTTTGTATATTCACTGGATGACACTTGTTTTCACACAGTCAGGAAAACAAATAAATTCAGTGCACAGATAAAAAAATATGTATTCATCTGTGGCCTTGTCTTTCCAAAGAGTACAGAAGTGCACACAGTACTGCACCGTTAGTATATATTTGTATGTGTTGTTCACATGTTAGCGAATAGTTAGCTTGAAGCCATCAGCAGTAAATCCATTTTCATTATATTATCCAGTTCTGTAATTGAATCCCATATGCAGCATGGCTGTGTCAGCTCTGCACAAAAACAATGGCCATTCAATATCAGCATACCACTGCTGGGGTGATTGAGGAGCTATTGTGAGATTGTATTTGGCTGTAAAAGATAAATGTGTTCATTACCCAATATGAATCCAAGAAATTAGTCATTTGAGTGGGAATGAGGAAGAATAATTCACTGCTAATTCAGTGTTCGGAAACAATGTACAGTATGACCCTGTTAGAGTAGCCTTCATTCTATTTGTATGCCAGATTGATTCATTTCTTGAGCACTAGGAACCTATTCATTCTCAGCTCTTTTAACACTCAGTGTTTGGCCTGAGGTCAGGCTGAACAAGTGATCTTCTATTGTGTTGGGATTAAAGCTGAAGAAATAGGAGCAAGACATATCCACAATAGAGATGGATGGCCAGACACTGATGCGAAGGACGGGTCCGCACGGGTTTCACTTGTATGGTGCTTGAGATTCTCTTCTTTCCTTCTGTAAAACTAAAAAAAAAAAACTTTTTTAAATGACAGAGATGTTGTGTGACACCATGGAATCTACTCTGGAAGCATTTGTGGTTCAGTGAATGATAAGGATGCACATTTCACAACACTGGGAGTAAATTTTATCTGGCTGTCTAATCCAGGCAGATCGCTAATGCTCACGAGGGCCCAGGGAAAGTGTCGTCGGCTGTGGGCAAGTCAAGCACACGCAATCTATTTAGCTGGGCTTTTTTTCTAATGTTTTCCCCGGGCACACGCACGTGTGTGTGTATGTGTGGCCAAAAGGCAAAAAGTACTAAATCCGAATTTCTAGTTTTCCTGTTCTCAGCTGGTGGATAAATAAACTCCCTATAATCTTCTTTTTCAAATATTATGTTACTGTGGGTGTTTTTGTTCATTCACATAAATGTCATTGTGGTGTTGGCTTAGTCTCTTACTATTGTTAACCATTTGCTCCCATATTTTTCAGGCCTGGTTTGCTAAACATCGGGGACTCTGCCACTCAGCCCTGGCTGGCTGACACATGGCCCAACTCCTGCTCCAACCACAATGACTGCAGCATCAATTGCTGCACTGCAGGCAATGGCAACAGCGACAGCAACTTGGCAACATACAGCCGACCAGGTATGTGGTGTTGAGCCTGCTGCGAGTAGGCAACAAGAAAATCAACGCTCCTCTCAAAGGAAATGATGTAGTCCTTGACGAAATACCTGTAGAGATAAGAAATGTAGGAGCTGGGGGAGTCTGCAGTGCTAAAGGAAGTAAAATCTGGGTTATCTCCCTGGAGAGTTGTTCTGTGTATTTCTCCTTTCTCTAGGTCTCCACAAGAAAAACCTAGAGAAATATTAGGATTAAGAGTGGCTGTCTGCTTGTGTGTTTGATTTATCTGAGGTTAAAGTAGAGCTGTTTTAGGCAGGAAATAAAAGGAGCACACTGAGAGGCCCTCATGGCTCTACTCTGTTGCTAATCGAATTGCTCTGCTGATTTCCATACTGTTGTTATAGCCGGTAATGTAATTTCCCCTAAGTGCTCAGTTATTTAAGAAATGTGCAGCGGGCGAAGAGGTCAAGGCTGGACTGCAGACAGTGCCCAGAAGAAGGAGAAGAGAGAATGATAGAGAGAAAGGTGTGCCAGGAAGAACAGATGGAAGGCTGAAGAAAGGAGAGGTGAAGAATAAGTTTATGCTAACACATACATAGATGTAAAAGTGGAGGTAGAGAGTGAGAAAGAGGTAATGCAGTAGAGCAGACTAGGTGGGGACAAAAGTGAACGACTACACAACCAGGTGGCTTTTTGTTATTCAGCACTACTACTGTCAACAAAAGGGAGTAACTTTGGCCTCAAAACTGTATACGGTACTGCTATGCAATATAAACTAACACACTATCACTGTCTCTGAAAAAAGCAGAGTAAAACCTGTGGCCAAAAACTTCAGCTTGGATGATGCAGAACTTAATGTTATTAATTTTCAGCCGTGGCCCAAGTCTTAAACAACCCTATCCTTGGAAACTTGGACTGCTATGAAATGCTTTATGTTCTAAATTATACACTCTGGGACTTTGCCTTTAAGGGCAGCCCATAATTCCTATCCAGCTGTTCGGCCATTATCCTTCCAGCCATTCAATAGTTTCTCCTTACTTGAAGACTTTCCCGATGAGGATTAATAATTCATTCATTGTAGACTTTATAGTCATCAAGTTCAGTTTATTCTTTGTGCTAATCACCCTTCTGAGATTTAACTCTACCTTAACATAATGTGAGGTGTTTAACAGAGAATAACAGGCTAAAGGCAGCCCTCACTCCTCGCATGACACCCGTATGACACTAAGGAGCTTGCCAGACGCATGCTTTGTGTGTGTGCCAAACCTAAACTCTGTGAACATTAAGAGGATCACTGACTAGGTGACAGAGCAAAGAAATAGGAGTTAATGTCCCTTTATCTCAGCCATAGGGGCGCTTTCACACATCAACCTTTGAAGTGTCGAGCTGTTCCATGCAGCTGAAATGTGAGGCGCATGGCACGAGCAGTGCGCACCTATGGCTGTCCTTGGTATTTACCGCAAGGCTGGCTCTCAGATCTGCTGGAGGATTTGAATATTTTATGAGCCAGGGAAAATTGGATCTGTCAGTGGAGCTGTGCTTTTACTGCATGCCTCATTCCAGGTCTTTGATACAGACATGTCTCCCTGTCCCTCTCAATGAGCCAAGACGCTCCCACCGTCAGATGGAAAAGAACAGATACGACACCCACATAGAGACTGAAGGGGAAAGGTGTAATACCACCTGTGTCACTCACCTAAACTAGATCATCATTTGGCAAACAAAATTGAGACTTTAAACGGAAATAGAGACGTCTCTCTGGTGGCCGCAGTGATCTTTCACAAGCTTGAAATGAATGTGTAAATGTCGCTTGCTCTTCTCAGATAAATGCTTTCAGCTCTGTAGTAGATCACCCGATGGCCTGTTCTTTCAGACCTTTTACCACACTGGCATACTGCTGTAAAGACCATCAGCAGTAAAGAATCTGACTAAATACCCTCCTCATGTTCTCCAGCTGACTGCATCGCGAATTATAACAACCAGATGGAAAACAAGCAAACCAACCTGATGGTGCCAGAGTCTGGAGTCTATGGAGATGTAGACCTTTCCAACAAGATCAATGAGATGAAGACCTTCAACAGCCCCAATCTGAAAGACGGGCGCTTTGTGGGTCCAGGAGGTCAGCCAACACCTTATGCCACCACCCAGCTCATCCAGTCCTCCATCCTGGGCAACAACATAAACTCAGACAGAGGAACCGGAGGGAGTGGAGGAGGACTTGGGGGTGGAGGGGAGGTTAATGAGAAACACTGCTGGAAGCCAACCCCAGTCCAACAGCAGAAACAGGAAATGGGCTCCCAGCTTCAGTACAACATCATGGAGCAAAACAAGCTGAACAAGGGTGAGTCTAAGGAATACCCAGCAGCCATGGTAACAGAGGTCAACTCCGAGCCATGATCTTCCTCCACTTGATTTTTCCTCTGTCCTCTTCTCCTCCGGGTTTCAGCATCACTGCAGAAGCCTGTAGAAGCATTTCACACTCATATTTTCCTTGGTTCTGTCTCGTTTCTTTTCAGTCAACATAGGCATCATCACTCTTTCTTTCTGGCTGTCGCTCTACACCCACCATGCAATCATGTATAACCTTTGCTGCTAAATGTGGGCCAGGTCTAAATTGCTGCGATATCTCAGTTGTCTTTTTGTGATGAAGGCAGGTGTGAGGGTTTATCTTTAGTATTGCCTTTAGAAATCTGACACTAAAGATAACTCTTGGAACTTTGGATGCTTTGAGCAAAGCTATCATCACCTTGTTGTACCTGCAGAAAGGAACCACATCTGGTGCGATAGTTTTGAGATTTTTGTGCAGACGTAGCATGTGTTCACACAATCATCTGAGAATTTAAAAGCATGAACCGCATGCCTCTTGTCATGTGTAACACTGTGCAGAGTCTAATGCCATTCCATGATAACCATTAACTTCAAATTTCCCTTGTTTGTCTTACCAGTCAAAATAATTCCCTTGTTCATTACAAAGCTGCTGCTTAAATGTTCTGTCACACTAACCACTCATTCTTCCCACCATCAGACCGCTACAGAGGAGGTGACAACCCGATGCCAGCCACAATCCCCTACAACCAGACCCATGACAGCCACACTGGGGGCTCCTACAACAGTTCTGACCGAGGCAGCAGTAGTACGTCCGGTAAGAGGTTTGGGGCAGAAGGACTAGTTGTTGGGAGGTTATTCAGAAGTCATGATAAGCAACATATATGAGCTTTATCCTTGATTTTTTTTTTTTTTTTTAGTCTTTTTCAAAATTCAACTGCCAAAGTATTCCCCCAGCTTAATATTGTTTGAAGGATATAATCACATACACCATACCAGCTCCATTTGAAAATCCTCGTTTTTTCAAAAGCAATAAATCACTTTGAGATGCTAATAATGCATGCTTGAAAAAGGTAATTTGATTAATTTCCACGACAAAAAGCCTATTTTGAAGAGAAAGTAAAAGTGATATGCCTTCAGAAAGTGGAAAATTGCAGAATAAAAAGAGGAAACTGACAACAATGCCTCCACACAAAAGCATGAGCAACGTGCCAGGCATTTGCTTGTGGCTTTTGTTTTCTTTGTAGCATTTCATCCAAGGCATGTTTAAAGCAAACTGGATAAAATAATCTTTTTATTACTAATTCTGTCTTTGTTTAGTTTTTCTTTTTTTCTGTTTGTCCTTGCTTATTTTGCATCGCTTCTGGTAATTGGCTTTACTTTAATTCCAGCAAGGAACAACCTAATTTCATCAGGACCTCAATGTCTATCTGTGGACAAGGACAAATGAAAACACATTGCAGACAGCATGCAACACTGCCACCTTAATGCCATGTATCCATTCTGATATTGCACTTGAAGTTCAAGACATTAAGTAGAAGCTTTTAGTGCTCACTGCAACTCACAGCTCATTGGTTCACAATTCTCATAGTTGGATATTAATTGGACCCTTTTTCTGTAATTTTCTTTCCACCATTTATCTTGGTGCTGGGTAATATCACTGTAGGAAAATGAAAATGTGTTTTACTAGTAGCAGTATTGGTAGTATCATTTAATAACAGAGGTATGTGTGCACACTTGCGTAAAGTGGGAGGATGCATTAGGCTTTGCACCCTCACGTATAAAATTATATTTTCTTCTTCAGTCAGTTTTGTGAATGTATTTTGTCTGCTGTCAATTCTCTGCTCATTACCTTCCAACATTAATAATTTGTGTTTTTCTGAGTCAGATAGAATATTTGTCTATAGGTGTTTTGTGACTGATAAGAGTCTTTAGAGAGTTTTTTTTCTTCCATGTTTTTGAGCAGGAAGTCAGGGTCAAAAGAAGGGAATGCGCACCCCCAAACTACCCAAACAGAGCACAATGAATTGGGCTGACCTTCTGCCCCCTCCCCCTGCAAACCCACCCCCAAGTCGGAATGCAGAAGAATACTCTCTATCAATGGAAGAAAGGTGAGACATGTCTGCACAGACACAAAGACACAGACAATTTGACAGGCACCCACACACTGTATTTAAATGCTAGTTCATTCTTCCTCCCTTTTCTCCCGTTTCTTGCATTCATTGCAAGCATTTGCCCCAAGGGCTTTTTATCTATTACTGCTAGTCATGTCAGACCTTGATAGAAGGATTGCATGAATATTTAGTGCATGTTTTTCTGGCTTCAGTATAAAAAACATTCATGTTTTCAGTGAGTGATATGAAGGTAACAAGGCTTGTTTCCCCTCTGTTGGCAGCTGCGACCCAGACATGCAGTGCCCCATGCCCCCTTCTCACATGTACCTGCAGCCTGATGAGCTAGAGGAAGAAGAGGAGATGGAGAGGGGGCCCACTCCTCCCATCCGAGGGGCAGCATCTTCCCCTGCTGCTGTATCTTATAGTCACCAGTCCACAGCCACTCTCACCCCCTCACCCCAGGAGGAGATGCAGCCAATGCTCCAGGACACATCTGACAGCCACGAACGCAGGTATACCTGCATGACGTCAAACAATTTGTGTAACAAGTAGCAGCCTGTGTAAGATGTTGAGGAAATACAGCTGTTCTTCAAAGCCTTTGAGAGAAACATGATCTACAAAGTATTTGAAATTCATACACGTTTTCCACGTGCCAGCCCATTAACCCCAAATTCTGGTATTGCACAGCACTGCTGAGTTGTTGCCTCCCAGGGAGCCGTTTGTTTCAGGTCATTTCAGTACAGCATGAAAAAACTTACAAAAAGATTTCACTGTTGCTTTAAAAAATAAATAAATGAATAATTAGTGCGTCACATTCATAATTTGACATAAAAACATGTTAATGTTGGTTTCATAATAACTGGTAGGTGAATTATATGTTCTGTGTCTAATTTATTCAAAACACTGCTTGTTACTTCTTGCAGACGCCATGCTGTGAGTCCCCCACCCCCTCCAAGGCCCCTCTCTCCTTCACACACGTATGGGTACATCTCCAGCCCACTGGGTTTGGACACTGATGGAATGGAGGAGGAAGAGGATATATTGGAGGAAGAGGAGGAGGGTGATGAAACAGATGCAGAGGTGGCCAAAATGCACTACCACCACACCCACCCCCACACACACTCTCACCATCCCCAGATGCATCCGCGAAGGTTGCTGCTACGAGGGCTTGAACAGACGCCTGCATCCAGCATGGGTGACCTGGAGAGCTCAGTGACTGGCTCCATGATCAACGGTTGGGGCTCAGCCTCTGAAGAGGATAATGTCTCTTCAGGGAGATCCAGTGCAGTTAGTTCATCAGATGGATCCTTCTTCACTGATGCTGACTTTGCTCAAGCAGTTGCTGCAGCTGCAGAGTATTCAGGCCTCAGGGTGGCCAAGTACCCCAATACACAGGGCCAGGACGTCGGAGGAGCTTCTGGTAGGTTTTATAAAGTTGACCACACACAAAAAAAAAATTAAGTACAAGAATTTTGAGGAACGGAAAAATGTAATGTTTCCGTTTCTATTCTCAGCACGAAAATACCAAATAAACCCATCAGGCCACCGTCCTGGCAGCCCAGTGTCCACAGACAGCAGCATGAGTATGGCAGCTGTACATAGGAGGCCTCCTAAAAAGCAGAAACAGCATCCTGCAGCCCTTCCTGGAAACCAGCGACGTGAAGCCTACAATGAAGGTACGCACAGCATTACATCACCATCTACGTCAAAATACTGGTCTGAAAATCACAATATGTTCAAAAACCTACATTATTCTAGAAGTTCTAACAGATACTAGATTTACACGACTCCCTGTAAAAGGCATTAATGACTTAATACAGCCAACGCACTGACAGCCAGTCATGTAGCAGCAGTGGTGGGTTAGTTGTAACCCACAAGTACACAGATGGCCAGTTTGTATCAATGACTCTATTCTCTCTCCAGATATGGAAGGGGAAAGTGCAGTTTACTGTGATGTAGTGTCTGTAAATGACTGAGTATGTGTGCTGTGAGAGTTTTAATCACCTTCTCGCATCTATTTATGCACATACATACATGGCATCATTCCTAATCTGTGGTGGTGCTGAACAGATCGGGCTAGTGGTGGGCTGGAGGCCAGGGCCATGGAGGAGGAGAAGTGTCTCGGGGGAGTTCTTTCAAGCTTGGCTGTGCTGACACTGGGATGTCTCTCCACTCTAGCCACTAATGAAATTGATCCAGGTGCTCTGGCTCACAGTGAAGTACCACCTTTCACTAGGCAGGGGCCAAACATAAACCAAACAGAGGCTAAATACTGGAGCAGCTGTACACTGAAGAAAAAGCTTTAACCTTGTTAAGTAAAAGACCAATTGACTTTTTACAGCATCATTCTTTACAACACACAGCCTACCAGTATAAAAGCCCCTTTCTGGCCATTTCCTCTCCACTTGAGGAAATGCCATTTTGTAAAAATGTATCTGTGCATGTATGTGCACATGTTCACTCTGCTGTGTTCAGGATGTGCCGTCCCAGAGCTGGCTCTCCTCTTAGTGTCAGGTGTCCTTGAGTGTTGGAAGCATTTGACAGGGACATTTAATATCCAGCTCATCAGGAGCCAGACCAGCTATATCACTGCAGAAAATCCCGCACCCCCACCCCTCTACGAACTGCCGCCTTCTGCCATCATCCTGGCTTCTTCACAATCCTCTGCCCCTCCCTTTAGAGTGATCTCTCCATCCCTCTCCACTCTTTCCTCCTCTTCCATGCTCCCCTTTCCTCCTCCTTTGTTTGAGCAGTGAGGGGGTGGACTGTCAGCTCTGCAGCTCTGTCTGTCCATCAGTCCTCCTGCTGATTGCATTTGATCTGAATGGATTGTTTTTCATTTGGAGGTTATTGCCTACCCTCCCCCTCTCATTCCTCCCTCCACTTCTGTCCTACATACCCCATCTGTGGTCTGGAACACTAGTACTAAAGGTGATAGGTGAGAGAAAGTGATTTAACGACATTTAGAGGATGACAGAAGAGAAACACTGTCCCACACAATATGTTGTGATTTGCATTGCACAATTATTCTGTTATTTCTTTTACACCTCATTTTCAATGACGCTAGACTGAGACAACTAACCAGACAACATAAATACCATCAGTTAAAGCAGCAGTAAGAAGACAGACAAACAAGTGAACCACCAAGGGCCAACCACCACCTGTACATCACAACGTCCTCCCATCCCCACCCCCTGTTTCTCTTTGACCTACTCATTTTGCTCTTGTTTGCACAGTGGATGTGGAAACACACACAATATTTCCCCCCATGATTCATATTGCATTTCTCTAATGCCTTTGTCTACCCCCGTCTCTGAACTTAACCCTTTCCTGTCTCTTTTGATCTGTCTCATCCTTGTCTACCTAATTAACCACCAGTCTCTCCAATCTACTCTCCTTGGCAAGCCAGGAGACACTCTGCAGACTTGAGCTCTGTCCTTGCTGATATTTCCTCATAAATCTACCAGGCGCTCCGCTCCTCCCTTGTAGTGAACTATATCTCACAGACTGTGACATTGATCGGACTCGGACTGAGGCAGGACTCAGGAGGCAAGAGAGATATTAAAAAACTGCCGACGCCTCTCTGCTGTATGATATTGACTGGCCCCTTTTGTATTCAGGAAGAGTGGACGGAGGTGGAGGATAATCAGAGAAGTGTATTGAAGCTGCCTGATTCCAGCAACAAGACACAGCAAAGACATCAGCCCCATTAGCCTTTGGTGTTTTAATAAAAAAAAAAATCTTCTTGAAGTCCAAATTACAGTCTCAAGTCTATAGAGCAGCAGTGGGCAAAGCTGTAAGAGCTAATGGTTTACTAACGCTAGGATTATAAACTCCTAATCTAATGTGGATTTATAGGTTTGGCTGCAAACAAAACCATCCTTCAGGTGAGATGCTGATTAGAAGATGAAAAGCCATTGATCACAGGCAGACAAACCTTTTCTCTCTGTATTTTGTTTAGCCGGCTGTGAGAAGCCAGGCGGCTCACTGGCTGGCCTCATATGAATAATGGCTCAAGGACAAGCAGCATTGATTCATCGACAGGGGAAGTCGAGCAGGTCAGGGAGCCAGCTGCTGACCGTCATGCTCCCCTCTTCCTCCTTGCTCAAATCTCATAACTCTGTGGCCAGATTCGGCCTCTTTAATGTTATCTTTTCTGTTTACTGTCTGGTCAGAGGCGTTTTCATTCAGCATAGCCCTATGTACAACACTGAGTGTATGTACATACACTGCAGCTGTGTTTGTGTATCACCTTGCAGGTGTGAGACAACTGAGTGACAGATGATAAACACTAAAGAGTACACAGAATCATCTGCAATCTTGTGCAATCACCTAAACCCTAGTTTTTGATGTTGAGGGTTAATCTGTTCTTATTTCCTGTGTTTATCCTTCAGATCTCCCACCTCCACCCATCCCACCTCCAGCGGTGCTTAAGTCCCCCACACACCCCTCCAAGGTGGCCCTGGAAGGCCGGGGGGTGATTTCCCCCAAAGCAGGTGAGGGTCGAGACAAGAGGGGAGGAACGGGAGCCTATAGGACTCGAGAGGGCTCAGATCCCAGAACCAGCTCCTCTGAGCGCAAAGATGCTCAGGAGAGACAAAAGACTGGTCATGGAGGGAAAGGAATTAAACAAGAGAGTAGCACAGCCAACAAGGCACGCCAACACACAGGTACTACGAGAAGTACAATGTGATGCCATCTGCAGTCTCATAAGAAGTGATTATGCAAGTCTGACTTCCTCTTACAACTGTTCTCTGTCCCAAGGTCCAGAGGACATTCTGCCCTATAGCCGACCACAGTTCCCCACAGTCAGTAGCCCCCGAGACCCAAGCTCCTCCAGCTCCATGTCCTCCAGGGGTTCAGGTGGCCGGCGAAGAGGAGAAGGAGGCCGTAGGAATCTTGCCGACATGGGCCTCAACACCACGGGGGCCTTCCAACCAGGAGATGAAGAACTAGAGGTACAGACTCTTATCCATCAGATAGACTATTAGAGATGCACCGATTGGTCTGCTGGAGATCGGAATGGGCTGGTTTTAGGTCATCAGCTGAGATATCCGATTCTGTGCCGGCCTTAGCCTTGCTGCAGGCTTGTGGTGTGAGCAGTACCAGACTGAAATTGGAGCGGGACATAGGGCGATGCTACATCGTCTTAAAAAAACACTAAATCCAAACTCCACATTTTCTGTCACGCACACAATTAAATAGTAACATCACAGATAGACACACACACACACACACGTCGTTGGCACAGTGAGTGAAGATACAAAGCTTACTTTACGTACTTTTGTGACACGTATAAGGCCAGAATAAGCCATGGAGGAACGACCGTAAAACATTCTGTACCTTGTTATATTCTTCTGTTTCTATTACCTGTACCTTTTTACATCTGGAAATGTACAAATACTGCACTTTATTTTTACTTTATTTTACTCGACCTATCGGTGCATCTCTGCAGACTCTCACCACATCTGACCGTGGTAGATTTACAGTCTGCCATATTAACAATCATTGTTAACAAATTAAGGAATACAGCTTTACCACTGATGTCTTGAGGACTTAAGTCTCCTGTGAGCTAATATTTTCATGCATAGACACAAAAGATGGATGCTTAACAGAAAATGCCTGTTTCTGTTTTTTTTTTTTTTACTCAGATGGTTGAAAGCTGAAGAACAGAAGAGGATAAGGAGGAACTGTCCTGATTTTTTTTTTCCCCCAACAGTGGAGCACCATTGTTTCTCTTGCAATTTTAAATATCTCAGTATTTCACCATCATGTTGGCTGCCATCATACTGTACATCAAGTGTTTATTTACATCTGGAAAACAAACCAATGTTTGTTTGTTTGTTTTTTATAACTATTCATTTTCTATGTCTGGGGAAAAAGGATAAAAGAATGGTGCATTCAAAACAAAACACACACTAGTATATTTATGTTTAATTCCAATGCAATATGGAGTGAAATCCTGCTCCAGACATTGACAAGACTCGGCTTGCCTTGACACGACCTTTGGAGAGCCCATACAGTCAGATGTTACTGTAACATAATAGCTGCAAGATGAGAGGGGTGGACTGTAAATATACGTGTAAACATGATGTTCTCTTGTTTTACCCGCTGTGGTACCTCAAATTTGTCTTCCTTGTTTTATTTTGGAAATTATAATTTTATCATGCCAGTAAATATAATAATTATTTTATCATTTCCATCCATGTTGTAAATTGCAATATTATTTAGCTGCCCCAAGAAAGTGCCACTTTGGGATTTTTCTTTTTTCTTTCTTTTATTTTGTTTTTTTGTAATGCACTGTTATGGTTTGTGTTGTCGTCATTGTTTGTTATTTGTTTTACTTTGGTTTTAAAAGCACAATCACTAAACTTTATTTTAAACCATTCTATCTATTAACCTTTTTGTCTTACTGGAGGAAAACAGGTACGACAAAAGAGTCTAGTTAATCCTGATGACGATGATGATGATGATGATAATGATGTAGGTTGCTGTTTACGAAGGCTGTGCTTGAAAGGAGACTCCTTGTGTTGTGATTGTCTCCCTCTCCAGTTCTTACACTAGCTCAAGTGATGAAAGACAGAAGAGTTAATGTGAGTCATAGCTGCAATGTAAATATCTTTTCGCATTGACCATAAACTCAGCTATTGCACATTAATCGAAATGGTGATGTTGTCTTCTAATGCACTTAAATGAATGTCAAATACAGGAATAGGAGTCACTTTGGGAATCTGGAGAGGTTGTAATTGGACAAGAAGAGTCTCTTTTCTTGATAAGACAGGGGTAATGGACCTCTGTTTTTAAGGAGAAAGGGTGCTGTTGTTTATTCATAGGACATCTGCAAACATTTGTTTCGTAAAGCAAAAAAGTTAAAAAAAGAACTAAAAAAATGATGAATAAAAAAGTTCAAACTATAAATGCTCCTTTGGTCATTTTTTTTTCAACATTTTGTAAAGAGATGAGGCGGTATTCTGCCAGATATTTCTTAATTTGAGCAAATCCCACAAAAAGGCCAAAACCAACAATGCATTATTCTGTCAATACCACTTCCATGTGCTGTGTGACACACAACCCCAAGCTCATTCATGCCTACAGAAGACAAAACAAACAGCTGTGCACTGTAGGTTTCAGCAAACATTACTCAAATAGGAGTAAATAGAGCATTTGTCAGGGGGCCGTTTTCTGCAGTGGATCAATACACACCCATCAGTAATAACAGCACCAGTGGCTGAATGCACACAAGCATAAAGAATCCAAACATAAACACTACATGCACTGTTTTCATCAGACTTTAAAAGTCATTAATATGCATCATCTCATGAACCTCAACTATGAAACAACTCAACTCCAACATCCATCCACCTGCTTGTTCTTAAGGGTCGTGGGGGTGCTGTAGTCCATCCCAACTCTTATTAGGTGAGAGCCAGGGTCCACCCTGGACAGGTCGCCAGTCTATCACAAAGCTGACAACCATTCACACACCTATGAGCAATTTAGAGTCACCAATTAACCTAACATGCATGTCTTTGGATGGTGGGAGAAAGCCAGAGTACCTGAGCAGAACCCACACAGACATGGGGAGAACATGCAAACTCCAGCTGACCCGTAGATTCGAACCCTGTCACTGTGAAGCGTCAGTGCTAATCACTACACCACCGCGCCGCCCCTCCACTCCCACATTTAGCCATAAATTAATGCAGATATGCCCTTAATAGCATGTTTGAATATCAATACTAGTGCCTGCTCAGCCAGTCCTCAGAGCTTTCAGTGATTTACAAAAAGCAGCACAATGCTCATACATCTCTGCAACAATGGTAGAGCAGCTATTATACATATGACTATTACACATAGATGTGGCTATATATATATATATATATATAGCACCCATATTATTAATTCATGCAGTGATACCTCAATCACCATCAATAAAAGTAATTATGTTGGGTTTTAACACTCATACACAAGCAGACTACAAATAAAACATACTCAATAAATACCATATGTGGGAAATGTAATCGCTTTGGTAATCATACCCCTTTTTTTTCTGCATATTTTACTGCGTTACAGATTTATCTAAATATAAAAAATAAATGTCAGTCCAACAAAAAATTCCATTGTTGCAAACGTATTTACACCCTTTGGTGTGGTAGTCCGAACTGTGATCAGGTGCATACTGTTTGTGGTTATTTTCTTGAGATGTGTCTAGAGATTGACTGGAATCCATCTGTGGCCAACTGATTGTACATACAGTAGTTTAGATAAGGTCCCACAATTCACACTGCATAACACCACAAAAGATATGACGTCAAAGAAACTCCACAATAACACCGATAAAGATTTATCCTTCACAGAAGTGAAGGAAGGATTAATGCATCCAAATAAAGAAAAAACTCCAGAGTGTATGTAAACTGAGACTGGAGCAACAACTCACCTTTGCCTCAAACTACGGTGAACGTGTCATCCAGCAATATAATACTGCTAAGTGATGTTTTTTCACAAACAATGGAGGTGAATAATACAGAGAATAAGCTTCAACAGGCTCATTCTTCATTTTCATCTTGTCATGGGATTTGTAATTATAAAAATATAAGAGCCTTATCTTTTGGAACAAATATCACTATTCACGTAAAAAAGACAGATTTTTAATAATTTAGCTTGCGGTTATTAAATGTGTGTAAACAGCACATATGTAACAGTAGATATAAAAAATAAATAAATTATATTTACATACAGTTATAATATAAATTCATCATAATAAAGCCCACTGTTATCACCTGGAAACAATGTGTCTCAACACTGTCAAGGAGGAAACTATCAATATACTTTGCTCAAAGACTAAACAGCAATATCTGTTCTAGCTATTCACATGTATTACCTAATGCCAATTCCATTAGTGTTCGCCATTACTCACAATATTAGCATCCCATGTCATTCAGTAAAGGCATTTGGAAGCTAAAACCAACAGTGAAGGGATTATATTCAATTTGACAGGCCTAGATTGCTGCCAATTAGGCGTAAGGAGGCTTCAATGAGGTTACATAAGAGAGCGTATACAGCGCTCATCTTATTTCTCATCACTCCCTAAGCTGGTGGGATAGCTGCTGACGCGGCAAAACAAAATATCCATAAAATCGGGAGATGACACTGTCGCCACAGAGCGACTCTAGACAGCAACTTATCCTAATTGGAGACCGAAATACATTTGTTCCACTTTATTACATCTAACCTGCCTACTGCTTGTTCTCACAAAGGCAATAACCTGGCCTGTGGGAGCCTTTAATGTCAACCACTGTCTTTCTGGCTTATTCAAACATCAGTGATGAAGAAAAAGAGACCCCCCCCCTCTTTAATACTCCCTCCTGAGCCTCAAAGAACTGGAAAGGAAGTCCTGTTTTTACAAGTTAATGCTGCCCATCTCAAAATACTCAGTCTCGTGTCTGTTACTGAAAACCATCAGAGCGACAAGAGATCCATGTCCAGTGGACTCATTCACTGCAACAACTAGTGGGTTGTTTTTTGTTTTTTTAAAAAGATCATTTGTCATTTGATACATTCTTAATATAAAAATACAAGAATGTTAATATAATAAAAACCTAAACAAAATTTTTTGTACAATAAATGTATATATCAACCATATTTAAATAATCAAATTTGTGCTGATGTTTTTTGTTTGCAGAGACAAATTAGAAACATATCACTCATTTACCAATGGTTTTATAATGGCTTACCAATGACTATTCCCACTCTCCCCCTCCTCAGCCTCAGCGCTCTCCGCTTTTGGAGCTTCCTCCCCCACCATCGGTCTCTCAGGTGTTCTCTAATAAGCACCTTTCTAAACAAGAACATATTTGGAACCGGGGTGAGCATACACTTATCTGCCTCCATCTATCTTTTTAATGAGCAGAGGTGTGTCCAGGCACCACAATGAGATGCAGGTGATTAAGGATCTTAAGCGTATACACTGGCTGCCAGGGTTATTCACCCCATAGTGGCATGAATATGTACAATGAGCCTGAATGGTCCCTGCTCTGGTCCTTAGAGTTACTCCACCAGTGTGCTCAGGGGAAGGCTAAGAGGTGTAATGGCATGTCTGTGACATTAAATCTGCAGAAAGGGGAAAAAAAAAACCTTTGCATTTTGTCGAACATGTTTTTTTTCTCCCTCAGAATGTTTTCTCATAATGTGTGAAAAATACCTGCACCACTATAACTATTGTATATAGACACATAGTATATATGACCAAATAATTAGTAAACCTACAGGGACACTGCAACAAAACATCTTCTGCTTCCTAATTATGAGGATGTGTTGATTTTTCATTTTATGTGCTAGTTACACCTTTGGTTTCAGACAAAGAGAACATCACCCAGGGCCCGGGTGTATAGTGATGGGTATTTTGAACTATTCTGCAAAACTTCATAAACTAAATTATTTATTAATCATAAACAACTGGCAGATGAAAACAAAAACATGAACATCTATCTATCGAACAGATTCAGTCACAATAATGTCTACTAAACTATAGGTTAAACCACATTATTACAATTGCAGTTAATTGTCTGAGCATAACATAAATAATAATCTTACAAACTGAACACTAATGCCACTGTCGAAGCTAAATAAACGTTTTCTGAAGTAATTTCTGAGGACTGAAGAATACCACACCCACATCTTCACAGCCTCCTGGTAAGGGCACACAACTCTGAAGTGAATGAATGAGACTAATGTCTCTGAGGACAAAGATTTACCAATACGCCAATGTCAGCACGAGGACTAGTGTAAGAATGTGTTAAACATGTCAAAATCTGTAAAGCACACTAACTTCAAATCCTTTTCCTGCTTCCTCTTTCTTTCTTCTTCTAGCGTTTCAGTTTTTGCAATCAATAATTTAAACTGTTGTTGCTCTCAAGCCTGTCCCAGTCGCCAGAAACTAATTTCTTTTGTGCACATTCAGGCTGTCTCTCATTTCTGATCGCCAAACTGCTTCATTAACCTCCTTCCCAAACTAGGAGGTAATTAAGTGAACAGCTGTGCACTGTCTGACAACTCATCTTACTGTCGCTACCCTCCATGAGAACGCCAGCGAGGACGCCGCCATCACAGGTGCACAGTGTTTAGGCGGATTACCAGCACCTCTCCACATCTATTTACACTACAGCTGCAGGTCAAACGCCAGCTCTTCAGACTTTCAATCAAAACTCATTTACGTTTAACGATTTTACAAACCAACTCATCACAATTTCACATAATTACAAAAAGTAGTTTTTAATCAATGTTAAACACTTAAACTTGCTTCAACTTGTGAAAATTGAACCGAGAAGAGTTATTGTAAAAGACAGCCGCCAGAGGCGAGACTGCCAGACGTAATGAGAGAGGCAGTGTGGAATCCTGCCAAACCCAAGTTTTTTTAATAACTGGGAAGTAATCTGGGTGATTTGTACATCCATTTGTTACTTAGCCAGTCATTCTAACCATCCTTATTTAGTGCCGATGGGGTCCGCACAATTAACCCAGAGGAATATAGCCTCCTCCTGCTGTCCCCTGGAATCTTCCTTCCCTCAGCTCTTTCCTCTTCTCTGCCTGCTTTGCATCTTTAAACTGATCTCAGCATCTAACATTTAACATTACCAACAAGTCGTGGTTCTTACCAAACATAATTATTGATATTGATTCACAACGAAGGGTTACTCTAGATTTAATGCCAATTGGCACCATTTGTCAGTAAGTATGGTAATAAACACACAATAAAAACTTTTAAAAAAAGTTTTCATTAATACACATACTGTACATAAGCATAAAAAGCAACAGACAACTGTAATAATGGATAATCAATGGCCTGCATATTAAGTGCTAATAAGTGCTATGCTAATGTCTTATACATGTAACAACCATTTGAAGATATGTTAAGAGTGATGATGACGACG
>JAUBNQ010000005.1:6616257-6644015 GCA_032353495.1 Ctenopoma kingsleyae | reverse complement strand
TTATATTATATTATATTATATTATAATGTTAGTTATTTCAGTTATATTTTCACAATAGATTATAAATATTTAAACAACATGAACTGAAAGTGATTGTTTAGTCTAAAACTAAAATGGTGAAAAAAAGCCTGCCACATGTGATTTTGTAACTAGCAAATATTTAGATTTAGATTTCTGATGTTGGTTTTGGCTGTGCGGTTAGTTAAAAATGGATCACTTTGTGATAGTGCTCATAATGGTGTAATACAACTAGCGTTGTAAGAAAATATCCTGTGACTATGTTTATTCTAAAATTACTTTATGAAATCTTAATTTACAGTTTATAAGCAAAGATTTGCCTGATAGTGGTTCCTTTTGTGTTGGCACTGAGCAGATGATCAACATTTTAAAAACTCACTGCATATGGTGGTGTGTTCCTTATACTACGACAGTTTTCCTAATGCTAGATTTAAAAAAAAATTGCAATATATCGCATTGCTTGCAGTATCTCAATATATTGAATCGTAACCCCTGCAACGGTCTCTTGGCAACACACAGCCCTAAATACAACCGTAGCCATTAGAGGGTTAGATCAGTGGAGATCGTACAGCAATATCTATATATTTTGCGCTATACTTTGCATCCCCAAGCTCTACTTCTGAAATGCACATCATTTTTTCCAAATCACCCCCCTCACACAAAGAGACAGAAAGTGTAAATGTACAAATCTACCACCCACCGATTTCCCTGAAAGAAAACATATTGTCTTAGTTAAGGTGTTAGTTATACCTATAATGACAGTATTGAAATAACCCTTGAACTCGTGTGGCTCCGCCCCAACCTTAGGAATGCCCAAAGCAAACACACAATCACACCATTCAAAAGTGACATGTTTTTATAAGCACGTCACACAACCACCTGCTCGGCAAGACGCCGACACGACAAATCGTAGAGGCTAAACGTAAACGACGATGGACAAAAGGTCTGGTGCTGCTTGATGTTCAGCGTGGGGGGAGAATAATAGGGATAAATTAGACTGTTTTCTTATTCAAATACTGGGGAGTGCTGGTGATTTGAATGGCGGGTGGTCTTCAGGCATTGATAGATGAGAGGTGAAGACAAGGGCTGTGAAGGCGTTAAAGGAGGGAGGATCGTGGTGGTGGTGGAGTTTAAGGGGTGTGGACACCTTTGGAATCATCGTGCCTGTATTTCATGCTCGCCCTCTCCCTCTCTCTCCCCTCCTCTGTTTCTGTCGTTCCGTGGCTGACAGGCTGCTGACTGACTGAGCGAGGGAGATGAGACATGGGTTCATCACGCTTTGTGTGGCCTTGGGGGTTTTTTTTATCCTCCTTCACATAAGATGGCTGATGTGCTTGTGTTGCCATCCTAAGCTGTTGTTTTACAGTCTGGCCATTTTTCTCTTTTATAACTGTGACCTACCTGAAAGCAACAGCTACACCCTTTCACCTCCATTTATCTTTTTATTTGCTATGTTTTGAACTGATTATTCTGAGCAGGTAACAGATGCAATTGTTAAAGACAAGGCAACATCATAGGACCGGCTTGAGGTTCTATGTTATTTGACTGCAGTGTATTTCTAGATTGTGTTCAGAGCTTGTTCTATCGATTATTATTTTTCTCCCCCTCAAAAAAAGACTAATGAGCCCAGAGAATCCCACTAGAAAGGTTAATACAATATTGAAATGTCAGGAGATTAATGATATTGTTCTTTCTTCCTATGGTCCTGTAGAAGAGGGTGACAAATGTCTTGCCCTTTTCACTCTGTTCCTCCCTATTTGTGATCTTTTTCTCTCTCCCTCTCATTCTCTTTGTCTCTGTGTCCGTTTCTCTTTTATCCTCCATCTCCCTCCCTTTGTGTCTTCCTCGTTCTCCTCCACTGACCATGGTCTCCAGGACTTATTTCCACTACTGTGTGTGTAAATGATGTGGCTGTATTCAGTGACGCAACACAGGAGGTGGTTGTGCTCTAGAGTATGTGCAGTTGTCTGTAAATGAAAACACTGGTGCATCACAAACTCTTCCTTATGCTCCAGACCATCAAACTGTATGTTTTCACTTTTTGTACAGACTTTTTCACTTTTTGCTGTACAGAGTGAAAAGCTTCTGTTTGACAAGAGATAAAGAAATCCTGTTTTGCCTTTTGTTTTTCATGGTGCAGATGTTAACTCATCTTATGTGTTTGCGTTTCTATGGCGCACATCTTGACTCCTTCCATGCTCCTGCAGCATGCTGGCATGGGGTCCAAGTTTTAATCAACTCTGCATAATTGGAGTGATTCCCTGTCTTGCTGTATATTTCAATCCGTCTGTATAATTACAGTGAATTAAAGTCTTTGTCAGAAAGAATGGGGAGGGAGAAGCCTCACACAGACCCTCCCGTGCCAGTCCCCTCCCTCTCCCAGTTCGCTGTAGTTCACACATTTCTAAACCATCATGAGAGAAAGAGGAAATTACCTCTTTTGTCATCTCATTTTTCACTGGTGGGGGTTAAAGACGAGCATCAACAATAATTAATGCATCACAACAACCTGTATGCAGAACATGCCCTATATCAATTTCAGTGTCACATACTAAGCAATTATCTTCACATCTTTACACATTGTTGATCTTATTGGTATTTTTACTTTAGGACTGATGGTGAGAGAAACAGCAGGGAACTGTGGGCTTCCTCTTTGCCGAGGGGGCTTTAGGCCAGCCATGCCTTAGTGCAGTAATTGCATCGATGAGGAGAGCAGTGGCTTGCAGGCGAGCATGGATGATCATTACTCTGTGTGAAGCTGCCAGCCGTAAGGTAGGCCATTACTGCAGTGTCTCAATACCTGATGATGTCCTATGGTAGGGGCCAAACGTTAGACCTCCCAGGATCATGTGATCGCTTCGTACCTCCGGGTTAAAGGTTGAGGCAATTACAGA
Source organism: Ctenopoma kingsleyae (assembly GCA_032353495.1). NCBI lineage: Eukaryota > Metazoa > Chordata > Actinopteri > Anabantiformes > Anabantidae > Ctenopoma > Ctenopoma kingsleyae. The sequence continues at coordinate 6,641,103 of JAUBNQ010000005.1, read as the reverse complement.
GATACCAATTTTTCTTCTGTCTATAATCAGTGATCCTCTGACATGGTCCAATATGATCACACTGCCAGCAACAGGAACAGAAATAGGGATGCAACCTTTGCATCTTTCTTCTATCACTGATCTTGGCATCGTTCCTTTGATACCGTCATTGGTATCCTAGTCATAGACCGGTTCCTGGTCTGTGCCTCAGTAATTTCCTCATCTCATCCATCCTGCAGCAGACAGTTACTATCTCTTCCTCTATATGGCAGACATCTGCAGAGTTTGGCCAAATCACTTTACTATCCCGCAGGGGGAACAGCCGTGCAATAACTTCCACCTCCATCCAGGAAGTCTTGCATTAACCATGAAGCTAGTTTGCCAAGTCATAAGGTTTCATTCATTTTATCAGACCTGCCAGAACCTTTGAATAATTGCTATTCTACTGGGTGGCTCTTTCCTTTATTGTTCTGAATTCAAGCCAGTCACTGTTCAGCTGTAAAGTTGCTGTAGTGGGTTTTTTTTGTAGTTCACAGGAGATATGTTGTTCAAGTGGACACATGAAGCCATTAAAACAATAACACGGTCATTAGGAACGTGATAATTGTCACCTTTGTCTCCCTAATAACCACAGTTTTTAACTGTACAATAGGTTTATTCCACAAAAGAAATCTGATAACGATGCTATGTGTGGTTTTCTTTGACCGTAATTGAATCAAAACCATCTTTCTTCATTTATTGTCCCGTCTCTGCACATTTTTATTCTGAAACAGTTGTCTCCCAGTCTGCAGCCATTTATAAGACATTTAACACTGACCTTAGCCTTCTCCCAATTTTCAACTCACTATCTCCTCCCTTTTGACCCTCACCCCATCCTACCCTGCTTTTCATCTCTCCATCATTGTCACTCTGCCTCCACCATCCCAGCAATTGCCTCTTTTCCTTGTGCAATGCTTCCGACAGCCAATTTATACAGTGGCAGGACGCATCTATCTCCTGGAAGGCTGAGGAGTGCCGTTCTGTCTTACAGAGTCGCACCTGCAGCCCTGGGCTCTATGTGGCTTCGTTTGAACATTCTTGCCGCATGAAAGTTTGCTTTGAGTTTGGCAGGTGTGAACCTGCATAGAATGAAAGGCATGTCACAGTCACAAGAAAAAAAAGACATTTCATCGAGAACTGTCGATTTTAACTTAGTGAAGCAAGTTAAACCATATTAGTCGTATTGTTTATTATGAGAAATTAAAAGTAGGAAACAATAGGAATGTATTTAGATTTATTTAAAAACAGACCAAATCAAATTAACTTCCCATCAATTAATCATTTAGTAAGTCAATTGTCAAACAGAAAATATTTTCTCTGGGATGGAGCATTGTCACCTTTTATGATATAATTTTTCAAACTAAATGATATGAACTGAAAGAAACAGGTGAATTAATAACAACGATTTGTTAAAGCCTTAAATGTCCATAGTAGGACTGAACAAGAGAACAAGAACAAGACACCTGAAAACAAAGAGTTTTAATGTGCCGACTTTATCTGGGACCCACAACACCTCCCATCAATTCTCCTGTGTCACAGTTTCAGCTTGTGTAGGTTGGACCACACTCTCAGTTAGACTCAGCGTTAACAAAGCCCCCACTGGATGTGACTTCACAAGTTCACATGCATTAATGTTGTATTCAATGCTACTGGTTACACCACGATCGCACCTGACTCCCTCGCTACCCGTGTCCTCCGTGAGTCCAGGCATGAGATATGTGCAGCCAGTAGAAAGGATGGATACTGCAGTGAGCTTGTGCAGCAAGAATAGAGAGCAAAACAAGCTGTAAGTGAAGTGCAGAAGTCAGTTTAGTCTGCTCAAACTACTTCTGCAGCTTTCAGTCTTTGTAGGTTTACACAGCTCTTCAAAGCACTACACTATATTTGATAACCTAATGTTTAGTTTTTTCCTGTCTATATCCTCTTAATAAATCATGTAATGAGATACGCTGGTCCTACTGTTTACATTAATTATGCATCAACCTAATTAGACAAAGTACATCCATACTACAGTTTTATCTGATTACAAGTCCAATAGAAAGATCAAAAACTTTCCACATTTTACATAAGTAGGCCTTCCGTTTCTCAGAGACCAGTTATCTCCTCGAGGACATAGAGTCGAAGTAAATTAGTGCAAATATTCTTCTTGGAAAGAAGACAAATCACATGCTACATTTTTTTGTCACAAGTTGCCTTTTTCCAATTTGTGTTTGTAATTAGGGTGTGCAGCACGCAGACATCCACTGGATAATCTGGCCTTTCTGTATTAGATGGGAAGTGGACCATGAAAGTAATTGGTGAGTGTAGCACAAATTGGATCTAAGCGTGATGTGATTTTTATTCCTCTGAGGCAATATTTGTAAAGTGATTAGAACAATGCTGCTGCTGCACATTCTCAAAAAGCTTTATTACATACATGTAGCGTTTATGATCAAATCTTAAAAAGGTCCAGTAACCACCTCAAAAGGTGGGAGGTAGCATGTGAAGCTTACTGTCACCTGGGAGGAAGGAGTGTTCACAGCCGTGGCTTTGGCTGCTTTAAATGAGGAATAAATAAATAATGAAATTAAATCCAAGTGGTTTTCATCACTCAACTGTTTCAAAACTGTTCCAATTAGGACTCCTATTAGAAGCCTCTGAAATAAAACTGCCAAATCAACCACAAAAAATATGGAATGAAGAACCGTTTTCTGAAAAATCCCACAGAGAGCCGTTTTATTTCTGCTCTTGCTGGGAGAACCGTAACATGTGTGACCTTACAAACCCCATGATTAGAGACAAATTCATTAGCACCGCTTGGTAATGACATCTTGAACTTGAGAGACTAACCAGTGGAGGTCTGGCAAGGCAGACATAATCATACTGGTGTGGCCCAGGCATCAAAAGCATAGCGACTTGATATATCTGCAGTCTAAGGATGCTTCCAGCTGATAAATGGAATTTTATCACTTTGGTGGAACCTGGTCAGCATGCGTGGCTGAATACTGAACAGGACTATTGCATGGCCGAGAAGTGAGGATGGATGAGAAGTGATTTTACACTACGGAGAAGAAGAACTGATGTCACTAACTATATAGGTGTTCAACACAAAGATGAACATGAGACACGGCTAGCCATGGAGCTTCAGAAATACTTGGCAGCTTCAGGAAGAACCAGTTTTTAAGGGGAGACTGAAATCAGGTGCAAGAATTACTTTCACCGTCTATAATTTATCAGATGAATCATTTTGTGTAGTGTGATGTGAGAAATTAGTGGAAAAATATGCATCACACTTCACTTGAATGTGAATTCACAGTCATGAACAAGACTGACACCTAAAACCAAAAATTTTTAATGTGCCGACTTTATCTGGGACCCACAACACCTCCCATCAATTCTCCTGTGTCACAGTTTCAGCTTGTGTAGGTTGGACCACACTCTCAGTTAGACTCAGCGTTAACAAAGCCCCCACTGGATGTGACTTCACAAGTTCACATGCATTAATGTTGTATTCAATGCTACTGGTTACACCACGAACGACTCCCTCGCTACCCGTGTCCTCTGTGAGTCCAGGCATGAGATATGTGCAGCCAGTAGAAAGGATGGAAACTGCAGTGAGCTTGTGCAGCAACAGTAGAACTTGCTAGAACAGGCATAGCATGCTGGTAAAATACTAGTTACGTTAGCGTGCTACTTTGCTTAGAGATGCTGTTGTCTGGTTTATAGTTAAGTCAGGCACTATACTCTTTAGCACATTAAGTAAGTAAGTCTCTTTCGCTACAGTCAATCAGCTGACTCGGCAAGGATTTTACAGCGTCCTGGTTAGGGTTAGGGTTGGAGTGAGGGTTAGGGGTTAAGGAGTTAAATTATCTATTATAATCTATCAAAATGTGCTTCCCCTGTATTCTAGAAAAGGTACAATCTGACAACGTAAATCGGACTATCGACACATGCTACCTACAGTGTAAGAAATGTTACGGTAGGACATCTCGACAAGGTAGGACACCGGCACTAAGGAGGGACCAGGACGAGAACCACCAACCCTGGGGTTCTTAGATAATTAGTAATTGATGGAAGTGAATGTTACTCAGCTGCTGATGGTGACTGCTTCATTGTTGCTTGTAGTCTGTTGGCATTAACTAACATTAGCATTAACTGGTGACATTGTAGACAAAAATATGTTGAGAATTAAACCTTAATTACAGTTAGACTGCATTGGTTTTAGCAAGATGTAATAAACTGGCTACTGAATATGAATATGAACTATGTGCGATAAACCAATATTGCCCATGCTGATAAGTTTGCTCAGCTCATCTCTCTCTCTCTTTTTTTTTTTTTGCTAACTGTTGGGGTTAGACTCCTGCTGGAGTCCCTGCATTGTGCGCCTGTGGCTGTAAAACCCCATCAATTACCTGCTACACTCCGTTTCATGCCGAACACAGGGAAACATGTCAACACCCCAAGATACTACTGTGCACACACATGAAAGCCCGGCCATCCAAACAGAGGAAAACCTCTGACAGCATAAATTACTGGGTGGAAGAAGGTGACGGCACTGTACATGTATCAAGCTTTGTCTGCTGTCAGAGGCAGGAGACAGTGAGACAAAGGAATACACATACGCTGAGCAAAGAGATGGACAGAGGAAGCAGAATATAAAAAGAGCAGAGGACACAGAGAGAAGAACAGAACATTTAGATAGAGAGCCACAGTGGCCAAGAAACTGGACACTCAACGGGCAGAGAAATCCTCCAGTAGTGTCTTCCAGGGCACTGTCAGCTCCCATAAGAGTAACATGGTAAACAGGAAGCCAAAATAGCCTTCAGTGCTGTGTGGTGGCAAGACAAACAACCATCAGCACAATCCAGTGTGCTTATTGTGTAGTTTGTGTAAGAGGAGCTGTGGAACTATTTGATGAGGATATGTCTGGGTGCCTCTGCCATTGTCTGGCACAGTTGAGAATCATTTATCACAATAGGAGCACCTGGTGTTCAGAAAAGCTTTAACAGAGCAGGAGCTGGAACACCACAACCGGAGCATCTCAGCTAACAAAGAGGGTGAAAATAGCAACATCTTCCGCCGCATCTATGCTTGTTCCTCCTTCACATCTCGCCCCCTTCCCTCCATCACAGCCTTTCTCCTCCCTTTTTCTGCTGCTTTTAACATGCCTCCATCTCCTCATGTTAATTTGCTGCTTCAGTGACACGCATCATTGGGGGAGTCATTTCTAATAACCCTGCCAGCCCTCATACAAGTGCCTTTGAGTCATGCACTGAGATGTCATTCAAATTATTAAGCATAATGGTGACAATGATGCATTTCTAAAGCCTTGCTGCCTTCCTGAACTGACTGCAGTTAACTCAGCACAGCCAACCAATCCTCCAGCACCCCTCCCTTCACAAATGAACCCCATGTCCCCCATCTCATCTTTTTTTTTTATTTTTTAGCAAGAGCACGTACTGAGCTGCTGGGGTGAATCATTTCATTTCCCTGAGCGTTTTGCCACAAGAAAAATCTTTATATTTCTGAAGTATCTCAGCATGTCACTGCCTTCTCAGTGTCAGCATCTTATCACATGTCATGATGCAGGAACTCCGATTTGAAAGGGTTTCAAGGTAAGCGTGTGAGACTTTTCCTTGCGTTCTTTTTCCTGACCTGAGTGAAAGAAGAAAAATTATTCATTCAAGCCGGGCCATCAGGGATGATGCGTGGATGGCATTTTCCCTCAGCTGCTTTGTTGTTGCAGATCCAAGGCAGAAAGGATTGTCAGAGTCTAACATCTGCTGTTTTCTCCCTTGGCCTCAGCTTGGTACAACACATCTCAGCAGCTAAGAAAATAAATGAACCGAGCCATAGGGATTCTTCTTCTCTCATTTACAGATTTCAAGGTGTAAGCAACACATGTGAGGCAGACTGAAAAACGAAAACATACCCACACAATATCGTTTATTATTTTTGTTATTCATATTTGAAGCAACACAAGCAGAGGTGTAAGACGGGAGTTTACTGCGGCAAATCGACTATATTCTGTCCTGCTAAATATAAATAATCATTTGCTGAGAGCTACAGGGGTGGCATCGCAATCTGATAAAAAAAGAGAACAGTTTTTCTTTTGTCCACGTCGATTTTCTAATTTCACAAACATGGCCTCGACTGCCTGGAAGATGCCACGGCGCTCTGGATTGCAAACGCAGAAAGCAGATGCCTCAGTAATAAAGACAATTAAACCGGCAGCTGCACCATCTGCTATTGTCCGTGACCAAAGTAATGAGTGGCAAAGGAGTCCAAGAGGAATCTCGAGAAGACAGCAGTGTGCAGGTTTATCTTTACATCTTCAGTTTCATCAAAAACACCAGAAACCTGCAGGCCATAGGGTTAGGGCAATGTGAATGACACAGCCTGTTCTATGCAATTAAGTGTAGTTGACATTTAACTCAAGAGACCCAGATTATAGATGCATAATATACCTTTAACATAATCTCCTGCATTCTCCCTTCCTCCTCCTCCTTTCCATTTACAGCCTCCTGTGTGGCCTGAGCTGGAGAAGATAAGTGGTGGAACAACAAGCGTCTACAGTGACCTTAGCTCTCTGGGGGTGATTAACTGATTATGCGTGTTATGAGTGGTGACACTCGCGCTTGAAAGCCAAAAACTGTATTTTCTCACTGGACACATTATAGGAACATGCAGCAGGTGAAGAGAAGAGAACAATAGAAGCAGAAGAAAACTTTTTCACCAGTGAACTCTGTTTTAAATGCTGTTATACAACACACGGTGAATGAGTCCTGTCACAAACCTGGGAAACTATTAAATGTGTGCAGTGAAAACAGCCACAGCCTTGCAATATTCAAAGGCAAAGGAAAATTTTCAGTGCAAGTCCTTGGCAAAGACTTCTATCTGCAAAAGCTCTGCCCATCAAATGTGTTCAAGTGCAACTGTGTGAAAAACATGAACGAGCTTTCATAAAAGTGAAAGCACATAAAAAACTCTCTCAGTCTTACGCTTCATCCAAGTGTGTTTGTGTGTATCTGTGTGTGTCAGAGACAAAAGCTGGCCTTGGTAAAGCTGTTTTTCTCCATCCTTGGTGTGGGTTTCAACAAAGGTAGAGACAGGGTTTATTAATGTCTTGTTTTTATTGCATTTAAAAGGACACGCAGAAGGGCATGTAGTTTGAACTGCTGCAAGTAGTAGTACTAGTGATAGTACTTCAAAAACTTTACCTTTGCAAATAAGGATTGACCACCCCTGTTGTAGGTTCCTAAAGCTGTAACTGGACAATAAAATGACAAATATGTCCAGAAGCAGGTCAAATCACTGACACAAACAAGACAAAGTCAGTAATTAAAACCTCTACACATTTTTCACTCTTTGTGTGTGATTGTACTGTCTGAAACGAAGCCCCGTATCCCTTGAAAAACAGGTTGCTAATCTCTATTGGATCTACTCTGTAAAATACATAAAAAGCTAAAAAAGAAAATTAAATTAAACTTAAATGCAAACATGCAGAGCGACACTCACCCATACAGATCTTTTGTTTCCGGTGACTCACAGTACATCCAAAACCCTCATTAAAAAGCAGACTGAAGACAATATAATGTTCACAAAAATCTAATACAACAGCAGTGACACACAGCTACAAGACAAACATTAGTTAACCTCAGGATTTCTGTTTTTATTTCCAGGACATTATCCTGCATAATCAGCCTCTACTGTTGGACCCAGCCTTTAATTAACGAGAATCAGACATGGTTTTGGGGTGTCTCCCACTGTGTTCGTTAACACACATCATTAATCAGGGGGTGGGGTGGGGTGGGGGTGGGGGGGTTCCATTAAGCAGGTCACTCAGGATCATGCTAAACAATTAAGCTTTGATTAAGAGATTGTTCATCAAGTCATCCCACCAGCAGCCAATGGCATGTTAAAAGCCCACTGGAGCGGGATGGCTGCGCAGAAAGCTTGATTTTCAAAAACACTGGTCCACTGTCAGTAAATGACAAGTGTACTTAAATTCAAACATCTACCAGAAATCTGTACTGCTAACACACACACACACACCATAGCGTAACATCTTTTCAACATATTTTACCTTCCCTGGGCGACATTACAATACATGACAATCAATTACTTCTGTTTATTTCTGCCAACGGAGTGTTCTTTTCTCTTGAATAAAATCTCTTGGCTTTCATGAACATCCCTGTGCTCGGTTTGTATGAATAGTCCCTTTTGAAAAGCCTGCAAGGTGAAATGTAACGCCCCCTCCCACTCCACACATAACTGAACCACAACTCTCAAGGAGACCAGATAAGTGGAGAGAAAGGAAAGTGTAGGCAGGCAAGGATGTTGGCGAATGTGAAAAGAAGAGAGTGGGATGAAAAATGAGCCAGAGGAGCTGTATAGAAAGATAACCTCACAGTCACCATCGCAAAGAAACAATATAGACATCCATCCATCCATCCATCCATCTATCCAACGTGACAAGGAAGAATAGTTTTAACATGACAAACTGAAAAAATAATTACAGATACTCATAAATACACTTAAACATGATGACAACATATGCCAACCACAAACCGCACTGATGAAAAGGAACATCACAAGTCAGGGGCAGATATTAAACAGCAAGAATATGACGCGATGGACAGTTCACACTCCTGTGAGTTTGTTTTCTCTGAGAGCATAATGTGTCTGCACCTTGCTTAGTATGGTTCTTTAAGTAAGAACTATGCTAAATGAACTGTTTATGTAAGGAAACATTAGAAGAAGTAATCTTGGGCTCTGGATAATTGCAAATGACATTTGTCACGGTTTGCTGACATTTCACAGACAAAGGGGTGAATATGTTCACAAACAATCATCAAATTAATCAACAAAGAAAATAATTGTAAGCTGAAGCCCCAATAAAGAGATTGTTGGCATAGACCAGGTAAATGTTCTCACATTCAGTACCACTAATCCCCAAACCTCTGCAGCACCAGGAGTAAGTGCATGCAACCAGCTCTACCAGTCTGTTTATGTGACACAAAGCTCGATATATGAACGTGTTGCTCAATAACACAATGTTTTCATGCAAACGTGGAAAATTATGTCGCTTCTGGAGTCATTCATCAAAGGTGGAACTACAGTATGATGGAAATATATATAGAAATTACAGCTACGACAGATAGAAAAAGAGGGAGGGAGAGGAATTAAATGCTAATTTTTGCCGCTTGTCCCCAGCAGCTGGTCTAGCTGTTTGACATGTGTGATGAATGGTGTTGCACTGGTACTGCTGCCCTCTCACCTCCGTTCATTGTCACCAGTCCAAAGACAAAGAGGAGGAGAATAACAGGAGGAAAAAAATCCCAGAGTGCGAGCAGTAGATGCTTCCTTTCATCAGCACACACACACTCAGATATATGCAAGCGCATACACAGCAGCTCCCTTTTCCCAGCGCAAACACACTAGTAGAGACATCAAAGCGCACACACACACTCTCACACCCTGATAACTTGCTCTTACTGCGGCGTGTATTTGCTGAGCTAAGCTTATTTCCTTCTGCCTGGCCGACAAGTTTTTGCTCTCGCCACAGACCACCTCCCACGTCTGATGCAACAATTACACAGCTGTATGAAAGCAAAGGCTTCAGGGATTATGTAGATAAACAGGTACATCTCCGCCAAACTTCTTATTTGCTGCACATTCTGAGGGAGGTGAGAAATGAGGAAGAGGTGGAAGAGTGCACACTTGTAAACAGTTGGAAATAAAAGATGGGAGTGCAGGGGGAAAGTTGCTTTGTTGGCAAGGAGCAGAGCAGTCATTACTCGTCCTGCCCCCCAGGCACCAACAGAGGAAGAGGTGTGAAATGAGAGCAGTTCCTGCGTAGTCTGAACTGATGAGTTTGTTTAAAGGGCCGGGATAGATCAGTGAACCTTTTCCATTAATATGAATGCAAAAATCTCCCAACCATTCCAAAGAAATATCATGTTATCCACATGACATTAATCTTTGACTCGCTGTTGTAGTAATCTCGTTTCTTAAATGTCAAAATAAATTCCTGGGGTAACCGATTACATGAAACATGATTTTTGATGACAAACACTTCAGACTGATTAAGAATCACAGCAGTGCAAACAGGGATAAAGCAATATTATATAAAATTCAAAGGGATGCTAATGTAAACAAGTGCAAACAATCTGGTTTGCACAGATGAACAGGAGGATATTTTTAAAATTCAGACATGAGCAGAGTAAAAAAAGAAAACTATGCTCGCTCTCCAACTACAGAGCCTGCTGGCTCACTGCACCATCAGTCCAAACGCTCTGATAAACAAACAAGTATATAAATAAACTCTTTCATGTCACTGAAACAGTAATAGATTTTAAAAAGAAGCGGTGACCTTTAAAATCTTGATCAATCATCATGGAGAGAGATAAGTGACACTAACTTAATGCTTCTGCAAAACAAACATATAAAATCTCCCAGGAGCAGACATTGACATCAGTCAGTGTCCAAAACAGAAAATAAGGACATTAAAAACATACATGTTTACAAAATAATGAGTCATGAATAAAATGTGCCACAGCAAGATTCCACGACAAATGTAAATAAGACTAAACTGAAGTGAGTGATTCTTTATATGCAGAGCACAACGACTGACTGCACAGTGTAAAGACGGTTACATACAGTCTGCGGGGTCGACCCATCAGGATGTGGCTGCAGTTATGTGGATTCTAAAAAACAGAAACACGGTTACATCTAAATCATCCCACTCGTCCCTGCAGCACTCAGAACAGATCTACCTCATCCTGCTGATGCAGAATGGTGTCCGACTGTGAGCATCTGCACAATCAAAACCCGGGAAGTGATCAAAAAATATACCCACAGCAGACACAGCATCATTTGCTGTTAAACTTTACTGCATCTCCACTACTCCTCTAAGATAAGACACATGTTGAGAGACTGAAGGTTGTTTTTCTATTTACAGACAACAGCAGAAATCTGGACTAAACCAGCACCTTAGTTTCCCTCAGAACAACCTCAGGACTGATATAATCAACCCTGTCTCCTAAAAATTACGTCCCTACACACACTGCACTAACAAATGCGTTTTTATGGAGAACTTAATGTGCTCACAATAATCGTAAATGACAAGTCAAATATTAGTTGATGCAAAACAGATGAAACGTGCAAACATATCAGCAGATCCTGTTTTATCAAACGAGCAAATAAAAAAAACATTTACCACCAAACTGAACCTAATGACCAACAGATTGATTCTGGAGCCTGACACACTGGGACACACACACACTGGTCTTACCTTACACCAGGTGATGACGTCTCTCCACCATCCATGACGCCGAACACGTGGCGCTCTGGAGTTTCAGGTAAACTCTCAGCTGCTCCCACACATTTGATATTTCTGCGCATCTTAGCTCACAAAGCGGTACAAATGTTAGATATTTTCCCCATTTGGACAGGATAAACTTGACCATTTGCGCCAAGCTTAGGAGAAAATCCCGCTACTTTCATTTCCAGGTAACTTCCTCAGCTGCACGTGATTGACAGGGTGGTTCGTCCAGTGATGGAATAATCCACTGTCCTGGTGAGGGGTGGGGAAGATTATAAATTAATCACGCTCAGGATATTTTGTGAATGATCACTGCATGATATACACTACACATGCTTTCGTGATTAAAATGAATGTAAATAAAAACACATTATTGTTTAGAACAGGTAGATGTTCCTGCATCTACAGCAAACATTACCCTAATGTTCAATTACATTTCCCCACACTCAACACCAAAAACACAGTGTCCAGTGTACACTTTGAACACAGTGATCACAACCAGTGCCTTTCCAAACACTGTGCTTTAGTGATGGCCTACAGCGTAAAGCTAAGCCAGTGTGAACTTTGACCCAGCTAAGCTATCAGCTATTCCTCAGTTATGCAGGCATCAGTTGAAGTAAAATGGACTTGGGGAAAATATTCACATTGTCAAAAAGTGTAATGCTTTGTTGCACCAAACATCTGGTCACAAACTAGGTAGAAAGGGCTGCTGAGTAAAGGACACATCACCCATTAAGCAGACCCATGTGTAATGCAGACTACCCACTGGAGCTGGCCTTCATCACTTGGCAGGAAGCTGCACTGTTGGTTTGGGTTGTAGTTTTCCTTTCTTTCATCTAACGAGACCACAACCTTGTGAAGTGGCCATTTTAGCTCAAACATGTCGAGGGGTTGAAATGGCTCCCGCTGCAGAGCTTCCATCACCAGGTCCAAAACCCACAGTCAAAGAGCTGGCCTTCCACCAAAAGAAACATCTGCAGCATTTCTGGAAGAAGCAGGACGCTGTAGTGGGCTTGCCAACATGGCCCACGCTACAAACACTTCCAAACGATGAGGTTCAGGTATCATCAGAGTGCAAGAAACACCGTGTCCAGTCCAACATAAATGAGGCAACACAGTGCTGAGTGGCCAGCACAGGTGGTGTGTACAGTGTACATGTCCTATGCTCCTTGTACATATGGAATATGAGTAAGTGTAGCAGTGGTCATTTACATTTGCATGTGATATTAATAAGAGTCTCTGTTCCGTGTTTTATGAAATCAGTTTTGCACCATTTCTTTCACAAATCATTTAACTTGAAGAAGTTTAAGAGAATTTGAAAGCAAGCTGCCTGTCCCAGTGATTTAGAAGATTTGGATTTGTGTTTGAAGTTGCTCATCTGGAAGGATCAAGGTAGGGATTGGTTTGACATTAAAAGCAAAGCTGAGTCAGGAGCTCGTTCTGCAGGAGCTACTCGACCCTCCTGCAGATGTACACACACACACACACAGCACAAAATAACAGCAGACATGTTGCTGAGTCAAACATTATGGAGTTTTTCATGTTGTTTGAGATGCAGTATAAGAATGTAACCTACAAAACCCCAAATCCTACATCTCACAGACAAATAATTACATTTCACTGTCTTTTTCTGTTTATTTCCTTTTTTTATATACTCAGTTGGACCTGAAAATTTATCTGCAGTGTAGCCTTCGACTATCAAAGGCAAATAATTTAAGGCATTTTTCATTTTTCAAAAATATTTTATTTGATATTGATCCAGGTACAAGGAAATAAAATAACATGGATTTATCTTACAGGACATGGGAATGAGACTGTAAAAGTTTATTTTCTTGATCCACTATCTTCTTGGACAAGGACATGCAAGTGAATACAGAAGGTGGTTTACAGGGAAAAAAAAGCAGAATGTACTGTACTGTAGAAATGCCATTGGATCAGGGTGTCACCTCACCCCATGCTGTACAGAAAGACGCAACAACTTTCTCTTTTTGTCATTTTTAATCCTCTTTTATAGCAAAAAGGCAACACACAGATAGGCTACAAAGAACCAACAATATTGAGAAAATGAACAAAAGAGAGGGAAAGCCAAAGTACTTTCATCCTTCCAAAAAGACGTTTTCTCTATTGTCTTGACAAGCAAGTGGTAAGCTCTCTTGCTCCTTGTGTTCAATAAGGTTTGGAGTTTCTTTAGTTTTGACATGAGAAGAGCAGTGCAGTGAACATGCAGGACGAAGAGTGATTCAGACGACTACTGACCCGGCACTACGCCGTGCGGTTAGCACAGTGTGCCTATCACCTCCTTATGGCCTCGCTGCTCAACTCTGACGGCGAACTTTACAAGGAACAAAACAAACAAAACAAACGAAAAAAAAACACATTTTATATTTCACGAATCTTTATGCATATTTCACAATATACTTTTATTATCATTTTAATAAATACAAAACGACACTGTGATTTCAAAAGAAAACAATGAGTAATAAAGAGACACCAGAACGCATTAGACATTAGAAATATCAATCTTAATTTGGTATGTTCTTTTAGTGACATCTTGTCTTAAGGTGGATGAACCAGCACAGATACTCAGAATCAAAATCAACAGCAGAAAAGAAAAGGGGGGACGACAGAATCGGACATGAGAGGGATATTTCTGTCAATGAAAATGGAATGGCGTAATCAAGTGGAGATGCATATGGGTATATACACATATATACACATACATAAACACCACCAGAATGTAAAATAACCTGAGATACTCTTTGCACCTCATTCCCAGAACACTGGCCACTGGGTGGATGATAGAAAATGACAATGGCGTGACGACAACAGCACAACAGCATGTGACGGCCTTTAGTTTCCACCCCCCTTTTATCAACATTAGCAGTACAAAAAAGACAGAACAAACAGTCATTGAACCACAAAAATCCTGAACATTAATATTGAAAACATTGTTGTAAGCAGCGTTTTGGAGTCCATAAAAGGCATACAAAGAAATAAGCTTTTCATTAAAAAAGGACAACCAATAAAAACATCGTCTGAAAAAACTTGAGAATCAGAGGCTGAGAAGTCTGCAGACGATAAGTGTGTGTTTTGTGGCGGTCAGGCAGGTAGAAAGTGTTCTGCTCCACACTGTGGCTTTAGACATGGAGGCAGTGGGACCTGCTAGTTAATCTACAAGGCCTATCTCCATTAGCATTCAACTGACTCAGAGCTACACTGAATCGTGCACACACCATTTCTCCTTAAAGTCACTGACACGAGAGCGTGCTGATTATAGAGTACTGGTAGCTGAGGGCGCCAACCTGTAAAGCAACAACTGCTTTAACAGATCACCTAATTTACCAGCACTTAGCTGGACCCAACAGGGCAACACATTGTTTTCTCGGATGATACCGTCCCCTAGATAATATAACAAACATAAAACAGTAAGTGCTCAAAAAAAAAAGCAAACAATATTAAAAATGAATGGAAAATAATTAAAATGTAAAAGATGTAAACAAATTATGTTGCTCCCCTTATTTTTATGTAGATTTAGGAGTAAAACTGCTTCTAATAATAATAATAATAAATACTCCTTTGTCTGTGACGTCTGTTTACCTATTAAGGCCTTGGAAGATTCATAAATCTGTCTTTGTAAGTGCTACGACTGAACTACACCATGTGGACTGATTTCTCCTTATGTTTGACTGTTTTATGGTTGGTGTGCTGTTGTGCTGAACCCAGAACGTAAACTCGGTGTAGTAAAATTATTTAGGCTGTAAATCACAAAAGAAAAGTAAACTTGAAATGCTTGGGAAAAAAAACACTGCCTCAGTCATTTTCTGAATGCAAGACAATGTCTGGAGCTGCCAAAAACACCGAGCACTAAATGTTTCTGATATCAAACTGTTATTGCAGGACAGAAATTAAATAATCAACTCAGTCACCTACAGTTTCTTGATACAGTATCCGCTCTGTACAATTCTTCCAGCCTCATGTCTGCCCTTTAGATCCCCAGGAACCTTATGTGTCTGCCACCCAATTAGTCTCAACTGTGGAAGTGGGTGCCTTATTTGTTGCTGTCTGTGAGCAAAGCCTTACTCTTTAATATCTCTCTGTACATTAGTTATATAATTTTCTTCTCTTTACTTTACAGTACAGAAACTCCTCTTCACATATTCTTCCGGTTCTTCATGTCAGCAGGAGCTATGTTTTTGTGCTTATCACCAAAAATTGCAGTGCAAAACCAATAATTAATAATAATAACAATGATAATAATTAATGGTACCTATTAACAAACAATGGATTATAAAACAATTATTTTATGGCACAACAGCCACTCAATTCACATATAATACAGATTACCAGATAAAACCAACTGTTCCTGTATATGGAAATAAAAAGCTCAAACTGAAGTAGGCTTGCATAGCAATGCAACAACAAGTTAAAGAATATATTTACAGGAAACAAAATTCCCTTCACCAAGGGCAGTTATCAGAAAATTTGTTCTCTTATAGATGTTTTCATTTTTTTTTAACTTGCCTTTTTTTTAACAAAAAGAAAATTACAGTAAGGTAGGAGGTGGAAAATATTTTCTTGAGGACGAAAAAACATAGTGAGATGTACAGTATGTCTGTGTCTATACATCACATTTACAGTTCTGTGACACTTTCGCTTTCCGCGTTGTGTCGTCTGCTGCGCTCCTTCCCTCTGAGAACACACGGGTGAGGACAAAGTTCATTGCCCCGACATAGAGGGCGTCATTCTTCGGAGGACACACTGGGTTTTCTTCAGTTCACACCCCAGGCAGATCACTCTGTGAAGAGCAAGACAAATACAAAGACAAATCTATCAAAATCAAAAAACGGGAAAAGAGGTAGCTGTCTATGTGAACTGACTTCCCAGATTCGTGTTGTGACTTAACTGTGAACTGTGCAACCAGTGGTCATATAATGGTCAGAATAGTTTTACTACAGAATGTCTTTCACTATTCATACGGGAGCATACAGTATATTACAAACTGCTATAAAACATCAAAAATACCAAACTACTCACATAACTCTCCCGAGTACTGTCCCTGTCCGTTGGCCCCCAGAAATTCAGCATGCTCTGTGGTGGTCCACTGCTGTGGCTGTCGTGGACCCTCGGTCTTGCGTGGCCCTGTTGAGCCCTTGGAGGAGGTTGTGCCAGAGGAGCTGTGGCCACCAGGTGATGGGAACGTAGGTTTACTGTACGGCAGGCAGCCGTCCTCTGAAAACCCCAAAAACATAGTATGAGTTTGAAGAGTAGACAAATCATGTGATTTTTATTGTTGCAGTGAAACACGTTTAACATCTGATGCATGGAGACAAAGAACACTTTGCAACCTCTCCTCCTCCTGACATCTGCAGACTGGTAGCGCCAAGAGGCACTGCCAGGGCGTGCCACAGAGATGACTCTCAGCCTCACACATGGCCTTGCAGCTATGAGCCTTATGAGGGGGTAAATACAATAACAGAGGGACTGCTGGCTGCTGTTGGACCCCCTGCTGCAGGGCAGCATAACATTGACCCTCAGCAGTTTCCGTCGTTGCGTGAAATCTCATCAAACTGCTCCCCACTGCTCTGCTAATGACTGTAATAGAGCTTGCCCCAACCTCACTGGATTCTACTGTGAATCAGTCAGCGCTCTGACACATATGGGAATTCACCTATGGGGTTTTTGTATGCTGATTGTGGCACCTGTCTTTGTCTCACAGCCTCAGATTAACTGTCTGAGAAAATCCTGGCACAAAGAGGGCAGGACACACTAATGGTCACACATGGACAAACAGGCAGGCACACACATACACATGAACACGGGCACACACAGATGGGGCAGAGAGTGGCTGCTGTTTGTGTGAGAAAAGAAAGCTGAAGCGATTAGAGTGCATTTCAGTTGCTCGGGCCTCCTGTCTTACTTGGACTGAAGCAGGCCAATATTGGCAACAGTTACCAGGGCACTGGGAAGGCTGAGGGGGGGGCATTGTGCAAACCAGAGCAAGTGGCAGACAGTGCAATCTGTTCATGGGAGCCCAGACTCAGCGCAGCATGGAAGCTAACTTCAATTCAAAAACTTCGAGAAAAATCCCCCATTGCAACATCAAGACTTGTGTGTTATTACTGTTGTTATGCCATGAATTATGTTGATATCAAAATAAATACTTTGTCAAGAAAATGTTCACTTTCAACATGATTCCAGCAACTAAATATTTTATAACAACTGTTTGTAACACGGCTTTGATGGAGATGTCATTAGTGTGTCCACACATCTGTCAGTTCAACATTTAAATTAAATTGTTCTGACAGTCACTATGATGGATGACAAAGAATGAGTCCAAGGTTTCACAGTCCCCAACACTTACTCCACCATAAATGATTTCAAGTTTAGCTTCTGAAATTGAAACACCTCAACACCTTATGACAAAATTACTGCAAAAATAGCATGCTAACATGCTAACAGTGGCATGGTGATATAGCATTATAAAGACTGTAAAGACTGGATGTATGTGCTGAAGTATTTTTTATTGCATGGCTATAGACTTCAGTCTTGAGGCAACTGTACCTGTTTTGTGGCCCCTGCGTCCATCATCAGCTCGGTCCATGGAGCCCAGCCTGTCTTGAGCCTGGCGATGATGTTCCAGAGAAGTGCGTGCCTGTCTGTCGATGGAGCTCTTTATGTCGTCCGGCCCAGACAGAGGTCCTGACATGGGCGGACGCTCCAGAGAAGAAGCCTTCCTATCTGTAGGCGGTGCCATGCTGATTACACTGCGGGCCCCTTGGACACGGCCCTGACCCTGACAGGGAGGAGGCTCAGGGGGAGGAGGTAGGTCTGTGTCGAGAGAAACCCACAGTAAATCAAATTAATGCATAGATTACTATTAAATATTGTGTTGTAAAGAGATCAGTCATGTCTACACACATTTCAATCCATAATTATCTTTTTTCTTTTTTAAATCCTTGTTGTTCATAAAACAACAGCAGATGTTTTAGGAAACTTTCCACATAAACTATTTAAAATGTGTTTTCAGTCGCTGCCTCACCGTCTGCACCAGCATCTCTCCTGTGGGGTGCTGTGCCCTGGCTTCGGGGTTTGCGTGTGGGCCTAGTGGCCCTCTGGTGGCCCAAGCTGTGTGTGCCGACTGTGCTGCCATCTGTTGAGAACGGGCTGCTGGGCCGGGGCCTGTGGGACAAGCCTTTACCTGCAAGAGGGATATGAGACCACAGGCCAGCTGGTTAATAAAGACATTAAGGAGCCAGCACACAGACAGACCTAGACAGTCGAGCTCAGGCTGTCATCAAGAAAGGTAGAGGATATCAATCCAGTAACCTATCAGAAACAAAGGTGAAGGTTTTCATTAGAAGAAAAAAGCACTCTGGTAGAAGCCTGTAAATAGCTGCAACCAGTTATTAAAAAGAAAGTTAGAGTTTAAGTCAGGTGAGTTATAGAAGAGCTGAGTTAAATTTAAACCATAAACAGCAGGGACCATGCAAAACCTAGGTACATCATCCACAAGCAGCAAAGAGGAAACCACAAGACAACATTATGGGGGAAACACCAGCCAATAGTTGACAGGAGGAACAAGTAGAGCAGAAAGGAACAGGATCATGTGCTACTGGTAGAAGCTCCAGTCCAACAGTGGGTAGCTGGTTTTCCACACACCAACCTCTCTTGCTGAGGCTAGTGCCCTCCAGGCGGTAGCCTGCCTTGTCTGCAGCGGCCACCAGGGCCTGGGCAAAGCTGCAATGTGTAAAGATGGAGCCATCAGACGAACTGCCCAAACTGGACCTATGGCTGGAGAAATTACGATCATCCTCCGAGGCTGAGCCCCAACCATTCACCATGGACCCTGAGAAATACCACAGGTTTCAGCAAGTGTGTGTGTGTAAATTATCATTTTTTTGTCGTAACTGACATTATCACAACATGTTTACACTTTCAAGTCAGTGGCCATAACCTTTACGGATATATGATCTGCCATACAGAACATCTGTGATATGATTCAGTATGTAAATGTATGAATGTATTGAGTGATCTAATGAAAAAGAGGTAATATTAACATCCTACACTTAGATGATTTTGTATTTGCTGTAGGGCATTTCTGTTCTTGCAGGTGAGTGCTTTTGTGTAGTTATTCTGTTCTGGCCTGCCCCCTTTCATTTATTGCAAACATGCAGAACATACATTACATACACACACAGGTGCACACAAACACACAGCAGAAAGTACACAGTGGAACAGCAGGACTGACTTCAACTGATTTAGTTCTTCTTTTGATAAAGAACAATGAGCGCACCTGTGCGGAGCTGAGTTAGCTACAGAACTGCCTCAGGTGACACAGATGAAGCATCTCACAAAACAGTGTATTGAATCAAACACCTGGTGGTATGCATACAGATATTCTTTTCTTCCTGTTTCAACATTCATAGCCACCGCTGTTTAAAAGATGCTCTAATTTTACTTTGAATGTGGGTTATCTCACTATAGTATCTACTTCTATATATTACCTTATAGCTGAGACATTAAATAAATGCCCCAGTTAACATACTAAAAAGCACACTCACACAATGAAAATGTGTATATATTGTATGACTTTTGGCTTATGTATCTGTTCTACTCTAGTATTTCTTCATGCTTTGATTTTTTTTCTTCAAATAGAAAGCTAGGCCAGCACTTTAAATATAAAAGTATCAGTCTGCCAATAAAAATATGCCACTTTGGCAAGCAAAAACACAGAGAACAGTCGGCTAATGTGACAGCTTTCAGTGGGACTGGTTTGGCAGACTTTGCTAAAGTGGCACAAACCCAAAGTGCTCTGCTCACACACACACACACACACACACTATCTCTCCCTCACACAGAACACAAGAGTGATGTGATTGAACAGGCTGGTATAACAGAGAACTGGGAGGTGTAAGGGTAAAGGTTGTTGAAAGCACAGTGGGGACAAAAAGTTAGCAGCAGGATTTATTAAAAGGTCAGCATGATACAAAAAGTGGCTCAGTCTCTGCCAGAATTGATGAATTTGGAGACTCAAATTAGCACAACTCACACATCAGCGGCAGAGTTTGGTCTCTCAGATCGTAATTTTCTATGAAATATAACACATTTTAAATCTGACATAAAACACTGTAAAATGATTGTGGATTATTTATTCAGATACACTGAGGAATCCTATTCCAACAGTTCCAACTTCAACCATACACCTGAAAGAGGAGGTTACTCAGTTACTCGTGACTTCAGGAGATTGCACTTTCAACAGCAGAAGTTGCAACAGATTTTCACTCCTACTGCAGTAAAATTCTCTCAGATTAATGGACACTTCTATAAAATATGAGTTTGCATAAGCTTGAGCAGCCCTTTACACAACCAATTTTTACAGCGCTAACTGAAATCCAAGGCAGTAACTACTCCGAGCCCTCCATCTCGCCTTGCTATTTTCTTTGAAATTCCTTTCGAAGAGTTTTTCTCTAAGAAAGAAAGACAGCAATTCCACTGGGTCCAATCCTCCCACAAAGAATAGAGCAGATAATGAAGTATAGGCAGTGCCAGCCAAAGCACTGAGGCTTCCAACTCCTCCGGCTCAGCGAAGGAACACTGCCTCAGCAAATCACATCACAGAATGACTTTTCAGTTGTACTAACTGCCACTTTCTACTGCTGAACCTCTGGAGCACTTCTATTCTCAGAAATAGCAGTCCAATCAAACTGTGATCACTGTAACATAATTTGATAAAAAATTCAATCTAGTTTTCTTTTTGCCCCAGAAATGTGATTTTTTTTATGTTGCTCCAGACCAAGGTTTGCACTGTGGGTCTGTCATATTATCAAGTCTTGAACCAGAGCAATGGAACAAACCATGTTCTCTAAAAACCACTGGCTGGCACCTTCTGTGCTCCACGCACTGATAAAGCAGGGCCAGTAAACGGGAGATGGTTGGGGGGCAGTAAAACCCAGCCCTGGTCCTTCCTGCCACTAAAACTGATTTATACTGACGGAAACCCTAATCTGCATGTCATTAAGCAGTGGAATCATTCCCCCTGACGAGCAGGCATCTCTACCTGCCATCAGGAGACGTGACCCTGCTCCTCACAAACCTGGCAAAGCTTTATGGGAAAATAATTGCCCAGAACAGCCCAGCTTTCAGCTCACAGCCTCTTTCCTACCCTACCTCTCAGCTTCCAACAACATACAGTCTACACAAAAACCTAGGTAATATTTACTGTATGCATTCACAAGCAAGACACAGTTCTTTAACACCCACCATCACATCAGGATTTACAGCTGTTATTTATCTCAGAGCACAGACAAACGCATTAGAAAGCCTGTGCAGACAATCTACTGGTGAAAAATAACCAGTGATGAATGTCTGTCTTTTTTCTGGAGCATCTGTGAAAATGTTTGATTTACAAGCTTTTGGTGTAACATTATGAAAACAGACCTATTTCCATATTATTAAAACAATGGCAAATCTATCAGCAGAGCCTTGACAGGAATCTCACTACTACCCTCCCCTATTTGTACAGCTTCAAAATGGTGGCCATAATAAATCTCAGCAGTTTCCCCTATCCTCCCTCTCTCTTCCTCCCGCTAACCCTGGAGCTGGTACCGTGTCTGCGTTGTCAAACGATGGGGTGCGAGGCAGACTTGCAGAGAGATAAGAAGAAATAGTGCTGTCTTCAGAGCAATACAGTGAAGGAGAGATGCAGTAGATTAGGGCCCAGTTGCTGCTTTATATTCCTCTAAATACATCAGCAGTAGCATGTGTCAGCGCTACCAAAACCACTGTTCCATCATCCCATGGAAAACTACTCTTTAGGGCTGCCACTGACAGGGTAGACAAACAAGCAGCAACGTCAACCCTCTTATTCTCTCTCAACTGGCTGAGCTTCTTTTTTCTGCCTGGACTCTCTAAATATCTCTATATCAACTTAATTTTTTAGCATTCACGGGTTTTGTTGGAAGATCTGGTGGATGATGGTGCAACTCTAACACAATAAAACCAAAAATACACAGCAGCGTTTTCTATCAAGCCCGGAGCCTACAGTACATGATAGCCAGGGGTCACACATTTTTATAAATACTCCAGTTTTACTACCTAGTTTACAGAAGGAGAGTGAAGCCTGGTCAGTGTGAGAGCAGCAGTGCAGCTCTGCCGCTGCAATGTCATGCCCTTCATATGTCCCCCTTGACAGACGGCTGTAAAAGTTTTCAGTGAGTTGTAAAAATGGAAATGGTGCCTCCAGTCTGGAATGAAATATGCTGCACGCGAAATTTATTTCAAATCTCCTGGAGAAGATACGGGTGGTGCTGGCTCCGGTGCTGTGTGCGAGTTAAATCACAGTCACTCTCCCCCTGCTCGCCTTGCCTCTCCCTCCTCTTAATTTCCCTCTCACTATCCTGTTTAAAATTCATGGACTTTCTTATCTCTTTTTTAGAAGTGATAATTATAATTCCCCAGAGTTTGCAAAAAAAAAAAAAAAAAAGCTTCAAATATTTGATTGTGCGACACTCTGCAGTAATCATGTTCGCATAAAAATTAACACACAGCAGAATCATGAAGAACATGTCATGAGCAATTATCCATTTACTGTAAAACAAGATTCAACAACAACAGCAATTTAATGCACTTTTTTATCTATAGTGACTAGAAGACAGTCGTGTCCCCATAAGTATATACGGTAAATTACAACATGGTGAACAAACGCATATATTGAAGAAAAGCTCCAGTTCAGAATCCAACTACATTACCTGTTAAAGAGCTGTCCAGGTTGTCCATGCTAGACCCTGGTGTGTGCTCAATACCCCGGGGATGCCTTGCTCCATAGCCTTCGTCTTCATCCTCTTCCTCTTCCTCCTCATCTTCATCAGGCAGGTCAGTTTCCAGGTCAGAAACCATTGTGCTTGACACGTAGCCCACTGGAGGAGCTGGAGCCTGGGGAGGAAGAGAACCTCCCTGCATGTGCCTGGGACAAGAAACAGAAACAGTATATTACCCTGCTGGTATGCACATGCAGTATACATCAAGGGATGTGGAGGGTTGATGAATACAGAGAGGACACAAGGAATTTTCTGTAGTTTCCATGCCACAGAATGGCAAAAAAATAAGCACATATTTAGATGGCTTGAGCACTTTTAAAGGCATCCCGCATTTGTTGGGTGTTGAATAAATTTGGACATTTGCACGAATTCTGCTCTGCTGCTTGCATGCAAACACAATGACCTGCTAATTGCTGCTGTAGATGGTACAAAGGCACGCTCTCCAGGCCTGTCGACACATGGCTGTCACCTCAGTGGCAGCCTGCTCTGCTGACAGCCACGTTTGTTGGAGGAGTACAATGTCTTTGACGCGGTTTGCAGTGGGAATTGGTTGTAATTACTGGCCCTCTGGTGTTGTCAGAGATGCTCTCTAACCAACATAGTCATTACTGGGTAACATGACATCTCCTTCCTGACACGGTTTCCCTGCCGCCACCACCCCCCCACTTCACTATTATGAATGAATGCCAGTTTCTCATTCTCTCTGTGTTGCCGACAGAATGAAGCATGGCCTTCATCTGACTTGCATGAGCATGACAACAATGGAATGTGCTGTATGGGTGTGTGTGGGGGGGAGTAAACAACAACTGTGGGTAAGAAATTGTGTCTCTTAGAGTGAGCAAAATACAGTGGTTGCCTAAGTGGTCACACAGGCCCATTAAAATGAAGTGATTAATGGGTTTATCTCCACTGCACACACAGTTGGCATGAAGAATACCGCAGCCAAACACGCAGAACAGTATGCACAGTAAGCATTTTAAGATGACAACAATGCATAAGTTCTAACCGTAACAAAATATCCTTCAATTGTTGGTAGAACTGCATTTACGTCAACTACAATAACTATGGGAATATTAAAGAGGTAAAACTCATCCAACCTAAATCTTTATAATGTAGATTTAATACTGCAGTGTTTACCATGTCTGCTTGGCCATGTCCAGTTGGTACGCTCGAGTCAGCTCATCTAAATGGGCCTGGAGCATGGGCTGCATCTCGTCCCTTGGAGATGGGGTAAGGGTGGCTGTGGACTGCTGCCCAAAGGACACAGCAGCTGGGGAAGAGGCAACTCCTCGGATGGGTGGGGTGGGAACCCGCTCCTCTTCTTCCTCTAGCTCATCCTCCATACCCTGGTGTAGATAAGTCTGCACGGGCATGGGCGAGCCCCAACCATCACTCTCATACCTGAAGTAAGAAGACATGTTTACTGTACAAACATTATCATGGTTGATGTGTGAAACTGTTTATGCACTATTTAATCTTAAGTAGAGCTGCAATTGTAATTATTATAATTAATTATATATATAATAATTATTATTATAACTCTATTATTCTTTTCAAAGCTCAAGATGGTGTCTTCAAAGTCCTTCAAAGACATTTACTTGACTTTAATATATGACAAAGAAAGGTTACTACATCTGCACTCTCTAGGGTAACCACAGGGGTTCCACAAGGCTCTGTCCTTGGCCCCCTTCTCTTCTCACTTTACAC
>JAUBNQ010000005.1:6575376-6616157 GCA_032353495.1 Ctenopoma kingsleyae | reverse complement strand
AAGTAAAGTAAAGTAAAGTAAAGTACTAGATACTCACAACTGAGAAGCCAATATCTGAGAATTGTGGACATTTTTGCCTAAAAAACAATTGATCAACTGATCAAAGTAGCTTCTGTTAAATCACCTCCAAGTAAACTAATTTATGACTCGAGTTGTTGGTTCAGCTCCAGTCAGACAATCTACTTACGTCAATTAAAAAAGCAAAAAATATGATTGTATATTTAACACAGTCCATTGATTTAAAAGAGAAAAGACAATACATATCGACAGAAACAGAACTACAGTAATGTCTCCAAATACTGAAAGGCATAGCAGACAGTAAAGTATAAATAATTGAAAATAATCTTCTATGTTCTAACAAGTAACCTTGCCAGATTCATGTAGTGATTTGTTCGTAGTAGAATTACGTATAGTACGTTGTCAGGCTGCACTTTCTCCTGGCTGTGCTTATACATGCTGAAATAATACTAGCCATAAAGCAAATGTTCATTAAAGAAATGTGTCAGTACACACTCCGTAGGACATAACAGTTTTAATCTGCTGCCATTAAGAGCAGTCTCAGATTTACAGTGCATGGGACTCTTCATTTGCCAGAAAGCCTATTAAAGCAGATGACTCTCCCAGATTGGAAATAGGGGTAAAAGGACACACAACCTACTGGACCAAAGACGGACACTATCACTTAAATAAGCTTCTGTTACACACATCATTTCAAACATCTATACGAACTCTTGTAGATTTTTACTTATCAGTGTTGGTGTTTATAACACTTGGTTGTATAAATCCCACCGTCTCTCCTCTCTTTAAGAGACAATGCAATTATGAGTGTTTCCAGTATTTCCAGTAAACGACAAAGAGATTAATCTGAAACCAGCTGTGTGTCTACACACTAGTAGCAGCAAGAAACCGAACTTTTTTTTCCCATTTCTTTCTTTAATTTATTTTCCAGTCATGAAGTCATCCCATAGATTGAAAACAGGATCAGCAAATAGTTTGATCTGCAGCCATCTGTACATGAGTTTTTGTGCCTGCATATGGGAAGATGTGTGTGTGTGTATATACACACTGATCCTCCACTTTTCTCCAGCTGTACAGTAGTACAGTAATTAGCTGCAGAGAAAAACAGAGCTGAAGCCTGTTATCAAACACAGTAATGTGTAGGAGTTGCTCATGTTGGAAAGCACTGTCTTTTTTTGTTCCAGCAAGAAAGACATTCAATTCTCAACTCCTTAGTTGATCAGGTGAGGAAGCACAGCATGCAGTACAATAGCTGCAATAATAAGAAAGCTTAAGTGGAAAACATTTTTGTGAGAAATAGTCTGTAGAGCTTCATTTTCTGTTTTCAATTTAAAACACAAGCCTGAATTGTATTTGGCCATGTGTGATGATTTTCCTTTAAAGACTGGAGGTTGTGTATATAATGGAAGGAAATCCAGATGAAATGAAAATTACTTTACAAAAAATGAGAAACATAAAAGTTAAAAAGCTGCATGCAGTTTTGACACAGCTCCTGACTTCAGCTTGTCAGTTTCATGTCTACTTTCAAGTTCCATGTGCCAGGCTTAAAAAAAACAATCAGGAGGCAAAAATCAAACCTCTGAGGTTTTAGCAAAGCCTTAATATCTCAGCAAAATGTGAGTCATGTTCATATATTTTCAAGCATGTTATCTGTTAGCAACCAAGTAGTGTGTGTGTATTTGTTTCTCTTAGCATCCCTAGTAGACATACCCTCCTCCATCATGGTGATCATTGGGATAATGGTCCATCTCAGTGCCAGGGAGAGGGTGAACAGGGGGCGGGGGCAGGGGGACATTGGCCCAGTTGGACCCATTGGCTTTAGTGGGTTTAGATCCAGCCTTGGTCTTCTTCTTCTTTCCTCCCTTTCCACCTACAAAATGATGTATTGGAGAGATACAGTCACTAAAAATTAGATTTAAAAAAATCAATTATAAACTAATACACAAGTGAGACAACACTGAAAATTGCTGTGGTTGCTTTTGGCATGTGACAAATGTTTATTCTAAAGAAACTCAATTTAGTCCCAACACGTTACTTAGATTACAGATCCATTTGGTCTCAGTTTCAACATACTCTTGGACACAGTTTCACACAAGTTTTCAATGGGCTGCTGCCTGTCAGTGCTTACTCAGAAACACTCAAGGTTGCTTGATGAAAAGCATACTCCCATTGATTGATTGGTTGAAAAGCCTCAAATCTCCATAGAAACAGGAGAGAACGGCAGTAAACGAGGCTGAGGAAAGACCTTTGTGCTCCATCCATTTCTCAGTGTCCCCTTTCACGCCAGGCTTTGGGTTCCACAATGAAATATCTCACTTCACAGCATCATCATAATGAATGACTTGTGTAGTGTCAGTGTGTCCCTAATGGAATTCACTGAGAGTCTATTACTACTTTCATTTCTTTTATTACACCAGAGAGCCGCTAACCCCATCCATTTCCACTCATATCCCTGCAACACCAGATTCTGCTCTGTCCCATTCATCTTTATAAATCTGCCAGCCAGGTCAATACTGGGTTTCATATGATTTGGTCACTGTGGAAGAAACCCTTTTTTTCTTTAAGACGGTCTGACATGAAGCCAAATTCTGTTTTTGAAGTTTATGGTATATACAATATACACACAAGACTTCTAGGGTTTCTACTAGGGTTAGATGATAAAAAATAAAACAAAACAATTAAGTACTTTATTAACAGAAACACCAACTACAAGAAGCAATGATGTTTAGTTTACTATCGCAAAATAACTAAAGTAGTATATCCTCACAACTTAGAAGCTGAAGCCAAGGAATAGTGTACACTTTCGGTTAATTGATGAATTTTAAAGAGAGTTACAGATTAGTTTTCTGTTAAAAGAGTAATCAAGTCTTTTTTAAGGTCTCCTTACCTGTCCAAATATATAGTAAACAACTAGGAAATGCTGTATTCTATAAATCTTTCACTGTAAATTAAGCACACACACACACACACACACACACACAGTCTGTTCTTTAAAAAAAACTGTTGTATTGCATCAAGAGGCCAGGTTTTGTCTGAGGAGATGGGTTTGTGATTTTTATTTTACATATGCTCTCATATCTCCACTCTTATGTGCACATGAAAAAGGAGTGGGGAGACATACTGTGCATTATTTGCATTCACAAATCCATTTGTGACAGGCTGAAGTGCTTCTCCACCAGTAAACGCCTTAAATCTCAGTCCAGAAAATAACTCAAGCTGACGTCATCAGCCGCACAGACGAGTGAAAGCTGTCTTTGGGAAACTCTGCCGAACACATTTGTATCTGTCATCTGTTGGTTAGCCTTCCCTGCCAAAGGCCTGTAATCACTTTTCCCAGTGCCACAAAAAAGCTGCCAATATTGCATCTTGTGCAATGTAACATCATGCACTCTAAAGTAATCTAATAAACCAAGTTCACTTGGGCACAGTAAAAAGTAGATCACTGTCATCAAAAGAAACTTATAGATTCAATGAGATATATTTCTATTGATTTACATGGAAGCCAGATGGAAGAGAAATCCCAAAGACCGTAAAACGTATGTCAGCATCAGAAAAATTTGATTATGTTGCTCTAAAGTTTGATCTTCCACCAGGAAGAAAAAAAAAAAAAGCGTGTCTTAGAAGAGCATGGTAAAAACGTTGGGATGGGAGCGCAAACATCGGGCATTGAGAGATACATAAGGTGTCAGAATAAGATTAATAAAGAATGGAAGTAATAAAAGAAATAACTGTAAGCTCAAGGCAGAAGGCACCACAATGTAAGTATAGTCTGAAAGTAATTGGGTTTCCTAATCGTACCTCTGGGCGACGCTTGACTTTTACCAATAAATGGTGAGCTGACGTGATTGTTCCATCATCCTTAGTCTCTACACACAAGACCAGCCATCAATATTGTAAATGAGCTTCTTCAAGGGAAGGATGGTCTGGCACTGGAATTACAACAGCTCACCCCAAATATGAAAAATATATAGAGAGAGGCTGTGGCTAGGAGCTATACAAGAATTACACAGCAAACCCATCTCCTCAGACAAAACCGGGCCTGTCTTCAAAGGCAAATTCATACTAAATATAGATTCAGCACTGGGTATTTATACCCAAGGTTTGGGCGCTCCCAGTCTATAACTGTAGGGCTGCATAGCCTTGAGCTTGCTTTGTTTTCACTGGGTGCGTCGGTGCTGAGGGGTAAAGCCACGGAACAGAGACTGTAGAAAGAAACTATGGAGACACACACAGTATATAACTTAAGAGCTGGGGAATAATTAAGAATAAAAAAAGCTTGTAATACCAACTTAAAGGTTTAATAATTTTTATACTTAGTTTTAGAAAAATATACAGAACACATTACTTAATAACATAAGATGCAACATATATGGGGAATGCAGGAGCACAACAGATCACACAACATGATCATGGATTTGGTACTTTCATAAACTAGCTGGTGTGAGTGGAGGGGAACGGACAGTCTTAAGGGTCTCTAGCTGCTACAGAAAACACAGAAAACACCAGCTACCTCTTCTCCCCTACACTAAGAAAGGTTTTAATGAGCAGCTTCATGTCCCCAGTGGAGACCCATGCTGCTATGAAAGCTGCTCTATTTCTGTTCCTTTTCATCCTGCTCTCCTCCTTCAGACCTGACATACATTATTCCTTCTATCTCCTTGGAGGGAGAACAAGGCACTGTAACTTTTCCTCCCTTCAAATGCTGAGTCTCCTTTGGTTTAAGTCTGTATCAAAGCTGGTTCTGATTCAAATGTCAATTTCTGTTTTATGTTGCACTGTACAGAATATAACATTAAGATATATAGAAGACATCATATACTCATTATGTTTTATGGCTCTAGTCCAATACAGCAGCAGGTCTATATCAGAAGTTTGACTTATATGCATTATCATGTGAGTCATTTCATTATTTACTGTATTTTTATGTATTAATTTACCATTACAGGTGTCTAATGCTCTGAAATATGTACTAGGTTTTATCTTTATATTGTACAGTAAGTGAAGGAGTAATTCTTAAGATGTTATTATTAAATCGCAAAACTCACAGAGTGTAAATATTCATATTGTTCACCTTTACTGTATTTACAACACTTTTAAGAAATAGTTGCTAAGACCTAGATGAGAAGATTGATACTACTGATTGACATGAAACATTCACAATGATTCTGTTACCTTTGGTCAAGTCATTTCTCCTGCTTATAGTCTTCATCCTGAACAAACCAGGTCTTGACTGGAGTTTAATATTTACCAGTATTGTAATTTTAAATATTAGAGCATATTTCGTCAAAATGTTGAACTATTCCTTTAAAGCACATACTCCTGATTTGGATGCTACCTGTAATGTTAAGCAGGAATTTATATTTTCCACTGCTTTTCTCCGTCTCACAGAAAAATAATATGTTCAAAACTCAGTCAAAGGCTTCAGTAACGTGTTTATGAGAAGAATGTGCCTGTAAGGCATGGCCACTTCACATCTCTTTCTCTAGCCCACCGTGTGACAGAGCATTGAATTAGAGACCAGTCAAGGCATTGGTTTGTAACTAGATAAAAGAGAAGAGTAGAGGGGAGGTAGGCAGAGAGCTGCCTTAGTGTCCTATAAATGACATTGTAATTCTCCAAACATGGGTTTTAGTGTAGCTGGCCACCATTAGGGAAAGAGGGAAAAAGGGAGGTATTTTTGCCACTTTACCCACCCAAGCATCTCTAATGGTGTGTGTGTGTGTGTGCTCATGTGTAGTCCACTCTGTCTGAAAGACTCCCTCTGCCCCTATTCCCGTCTGCTCTCTCACACAGTAAGAGACAAAGCCTTTACAAGAACTGGCAGCAATGGCAGAAACCCAGCATTAGCACTTGCAGCCATGTTCTGTCAGGAGATCATAGTATTGTTCTTTCTCTCTAATTTAAATGCCCTGCTTCTTTACGCGCCAATAAGCAGTTGACTCCTATCCTATATCACAGCAGGGTTACACACAGCAGAAGCTATTACACTCACAACACTGTGTAACAAAAATAAAAAACGATAAAGCATTTACATGTAATGTACCGCGCTAGGAGGAGCTGAGTAAGCAAAGCATCTCTGGTGAGGGAAAGGGACTGTGTTAATAAAAATTGTCCTTAGATGTCAGGTTTGTACATGCAAATAACAATTAAGACATCAGTCAATCATAAAGTCAAGCGGCAGAGCCCCAGTGTGTGTCCCAGTTTGCTTTGATAAAATCCTCTGCTGCGTAAACCAACCTGAGAGGCTGCCGCTTCGCTCTGAGCTGTTGTGAGAGCTGGTGGTGCTGAAATCTTGTGATTGGTTGTGTGGTATTCTATTAGACAATCCTTCGGCCAATCGGTAGTCGGGAATGAAAAGGAGTGCTACAGTGGGGGTTAAAGGGCAAAAATCACAGTGGAATCAGGTGATTGGCAGTTAGCACAAGCACATGCAAACATGCAGTTAGAGCATCAAGCAAGCAGGACATATTCGGGATTTATACATTAAAGAAGCTGTGCTCATTTCATTTAATTTCTGATGCAACACACAACTCTGTGTGGTATGCTGGGCACATTTGATTTGTTGTTGATTTAAAAAACATAATCTTTCACAGAACCATTCAACTCGTGAAAGTGAGGATAAATTAATCAATACAGTAAAGATTTTAATTCAGCATTTGTCCCCCTTCAGAGAGATATAATCATACATAATTATATGTGATCATACTTAAAACGCTTCCACAAGAACATGAAAAGTGTTTTTTAAAGATTTATTGCATTAGGGGGTCTATGTAAAAACTATAATTAATCTGTTTTAGACTGTTAGAAAATTAGATCATAAATATGTATTGGAAAACAGCCGAGGAACTCATTACACCTTAAGTATGAAACTCCACTCGGCTTTAAAAAATCCGGGATCAAATCCACAGTAATTAATTTGGATTATTTTGTTAAATATTAGTCAAGCTAAAATGGATTGGCAGTTACTCTGAAACTGAGGGAGGAGTGGTACAGTCATGAAAACCCAACACAAAATGGATGGATGACTTAACTGCACTACTCTTTCATGATATGTTTATTTAACCGTGGAGAGAAACCAAGATGATATGTGCTGGGGGAAATATTACTCTTTTTAAGACAACAACGACATCTCCACCACAGTGGGCTTAGATAGGTTTTAAACACTGTTGGTGGGAATGTTTAAAAACCAAATGGCTTGTTCTTGTAACAACTGCAATACTGTGAACTGGGTTAACTCACTTCGTTTTGGATGAGGATACTGGCTCTAGCTGATACCGTATCATACATACTCTATTAAAAAGTAGCAGTGTCTCCTACATCTCCCACAAATTGCTATTACTGCACTCACTTTCTCAGCGTGACTTACTGTTGTTGCAGGAGTTCTTGTCAGGCAGGGAGTAACCCAGGTTGGCCATCTCCTGCTTGGCCTGAAGTGAGGCCTTCCACTGGGCCTCGGGCAGATCCACAGCCAACTCGTGGATGCTGCTTGAGTGGAGAATCTGAGTTGTGGCATAGGGGGTGGCCTGGGATGTTTGGCCAGGGCTGTTGTAGCTGGCTTTGGTGGTGAAGTCTATGCTGCTGTAGATGGCTCCATCAGAGAGCATGGTGCCTGTCTTATCCCCTTGCCCACTGGGGAGATCTGAGGAAGAGGAAAAGTGGGGGTTTAAGAAAAAGCTACCTTCACTGGTAGCTATTCACCTCACTGGCAACCTTGTGCTAGAAAAAAAAGACTATCCAACTGTAGGCTTGGAGTTCAGTGATCTGGGGTTCAAGTTCACATGATTTCTATGTGCCTTCAGGTAAGCCCCCACAGGAAAAATAATTATCCCAGTTATTCACATATTCTAACCCTCGACGTGTCCTGTGTGAATATCTCACTCCCCTCCCTCCTCTGCTCAAATACATGAGAAATAATGCTGCTGCTCTGCATGTGTGTGTGTGTGTGTGTGTGGTGACAGAAGAAGTGAGCAAGAGTGCGAGATGGGAAAGAGCAAGGAGACTCATGGTTGGTGCATGGTTTGCCTGCCCAGTGAAGGGGAGATGATGTAGAGCCATGGCGGAAGTGTCCGCATCTGCGCCAGTCAAGCTGTGCCTGTCCTTCACGACTGGCTGCTCAAGACCATCCTTTCGAACACCAATCCACCCCCTGCTCCTCTGCCTCCTCTGTCTGTCTCTCCCCTCACATTCTCTTGCATTGAGGTATGGGCAATGACACTGGGCTGGGCTATTTGCCATTACTCACCTTGGTGACAGTGGAGGCCCTGCTGTTAATGCTTTAGCTGTCCTCTGATATGATATAGAAATATTTAACCAAATATACATGCAATATGTATATATGTACATCTCTGGAATGGAAAGGAATCTCATTGTGCTCTCATTGTTAAAGCACTTGAGACAGCATCAGGGCACTCACCTCCTCGGCCAAAGTTACTCAGGTCATTGGGTCCCCCAGAGCTGCTGTTGACCGGTAGGCTGGTGGCGGGCCAAGAGTCGGCTAACCAGGGGTATCCTGGGTCACTGGCATTCAGAAGACCTGGCCGGCTGAGCAGAAACATAGGATCCAGCACTATATTAAACATAGGCTGTGAAATCACTTTTTTTTTTCGTACAAAACATCCCCAGTTACTTTTTAAGGTTCAACTCAAACCAAACACAATCAGCCAGACAATGTGAAGACAATAAATAATAAAATAAAAAATGAACACATGTTTAAATGTTAGTATTTGCGCAAGAATGTGTATTTGAGTGAGATAAGCTTGCTGTAAGCCTTTGAAACTAATGAAACATTTCTGAGATAGGGAGAAACGCTGCATGGATACATTTCTTCTCCCACAAAGCTGGAATTCCTTCAGGCATCCCCTTATCTCTCTGTTTCTCCTGCTGTGCCTTTGTCACATTCTCCAAGTCATTAATATAAACACACTGTGGAGACACTAATGCATGCATTTACTCTCTGCACACATGTGCAGCAGTGCATGGGGATGTATATGTTTCCTTATTCATTAATATCTTGTACATTCTGCTGTGTTTTCCCATCAGCTCCTTGTGGTGATGTCCAGACAGTCTAAATCATGTCTGATGAGACGTCAAACTTCAGCCCCAGCCTCACCACAATTCCTCGCCCCACTTGTGGGATGCCTGAATACGGGAGAGGGCATCTCCATTTAACAGGTGTTGTGCCCCTCCTGAGGGGGTGAGAACCATAAAAAGCAGCTATTAAGACTTTACCCTGTCATGGGTGACTGCTGTGAGGCCGTTAAGGCCACTTTAGTGCACTATCACGTCTGAGGCTTGTTATCAAAGGTAACACAGATGGAGTTAAATGAGAATGAGATATGGTGTTAAATGCTCGTGTTTATGTGTCAGATGATGGGTGAATTATGCTCAGTGTCTTCTGAAAATGTGAACATAATTTAAGAATGTGTAATTGCAAGTTTACTTCATTAAAACAAAGATACAAAATTAACAGATTTCAAGTAGACCAAAGACAAAATAGTTTAATTTTTTTTTCCACTGAGAAATGTCATTCCACAACGGTGAGACGAGCACCACATGTGGACGTCATTGTCTTCTCATCAGAGATCACTGCTGTCAGTGCCCAGCAGTGCTGTATGTAGCAGGCTACAGACACGTGTGTGCTCCTAGAAAGTGCAGAACACAGTAGTTAGCAGTCTGGCTCCCTGATGGGGCTCTTTGTCTCAGCTCCAGTGGGGTGACATGTTGGCTCTTAGGGACTGGGAGAGAATCAAGCCCTGAGGACAAGAGCAGGTAATGGGTGTACTGCAGTCAGTCTCTCCCTCAGCCACAGGTTCTAATGAGAAGAGCTGTTCCACAAGGAGGGAGTCCAAATGAGCTGCAGCCCTGGCAAGCTAAGAGCCCTCACTGTGTTTCCTGAATGCCAAAACAGGCCCTCAGGGGAGACAAGTCATTCAAATTGATGGCCGTGCATCAGACACATGCACTTTTATAGGGTAATACATCTCTCCCTGTCCTTCTACCTCTGTTTCTGGCTGCTGTGTTCCCCCACTGCCATCACTCTTTCTCACCATACCATCTTTCCCAAACTCTATTTTCCTTTATTTCCACCCTTTGCACCTCTACCTTCTTTTTTTATTGCTTCTCTCTGCTGCTTGTGTGCTTAGCATCTGTCAGACTAAAAGAAGCAGAAAAAGAAGATGTTGACGCCTTTGTTGACTCCAGCAAGAGTGCAGAACATAAATGTTCACTGTCTATAATAAAAGACCATGCCTTTGTCTCACTTGTCCTGTGTGCTTCAGCAAGTCCCCCTCCCAAGCCCACTAGAGAAAGACCATTTGAAAGACAAGGAGCTGACAATGAGAATGGCTGCATTGTCCTTGTATTTATCACACAGCAGTATTCCTGCAAAGGATAATTAGAATAAGACTGATTTCTACTGGGGATATTTATTTTATATATGTGAGTGCGTGTGTGTGTGTGTGTGAGAGACTGGGTGTATGCAAGGTTGAGGGGAAACGGGGACCGGTGGGAGGTGGACACTGGGTCATACATCTAATGAAAAGTTGACACATAACTTTTAATCCCTGCCCAACCGAGGATGGATGGCAACCTTGGCAGATAAAATTTGATTTGGAGCATTTCCTCTTCCTGTTAGACATTTCAGTTACTGGTGATGGGTAGGAATCCATAAATACTGCCTAAGACGGCTGACACTGAGCATCCCATAAATAAGCCAAGTGAGAGATATTAATTCCAAAGAAACTTCATAAATCAGCTGTTTATGGCCCCACAGGCTAGTGGATAAGACTTGAACTAGAACTAGACATTAGTTAACACTAGCATTGGGAAATGCAAATTACTTTATAGGTTAACTCTCAGGGAGCATGCTGTCATTTAGTATTCAGATGCAGGAATGTAAAGGAATCTCCATAGCAACAGTGTTGCAAGCAATGTTCAGGCCCTTCTCCCTGGCTATAGGAGTGAATCTGCTTTGCAAAAATATTGATCAGTGCCAAGATAGGAAATTATTACTACCTCCTAATTACCATCTCCCTATTGGCAAGGGGATAAGGAATGCCTTTATCAGCTTTTATCAATTTCAATTGAGCAGCCAAAGTCAAACCGTCCAGGTCTACCAATCTGCAGCCTATTCATCTTCCATGAATCATTTATTTTGTGATCGATTAAGTGTAATTGTTCAGTCAGGGCAATTTGGCATAAGCCAATGAGAAACTGGAAACACATGAGGCATCATTTGCTATTGTCTAATTAATGCAATAAACATCTCATGTAACAAATGAACACATTTTCCTCTGATACTCTGCTACACGTTTTCACTCTCGAGGCAGATGGGGAAGCTGCAACATCTGGAGTTTGATGGTACTAGAGTGAGGAAAGAATCATAGGCTTGTGTTAGAATAACAGCTTCAAACTGCATCCTATCCCAGTGTTGTGAAAATTGTAGCGGTCGCTGCCACTGACTAAAGGTATGACAAATATAGAGTGTCACAAATACAGACATTTCAAATCCCATTTGCTGGAGTGAGAATCAGAACCACTTATGTGGAAAATTGAAGGAAAAACACTACAGCAGAAAGTAGATGGAAAAAAGGTACTGCATGTTGTGTGGCTAATTCATAGAGAGAGTGCTCACAGCACACAGAACAATACAAGCAAAACTGTCCATTGTGGCATCCAGTTTTACGCACACAGTAGGGGAAAGAAAAAAAAGAAAGCATGAATATAAAAGTGCTGAAACCAGACTGCAGAGCAGACACATTCCCAAAGCGCAGAGACACACAGGGTCAGGTTTAGTTTGCAATCTCTGGCTGAATGTTTGAGATCTGAAGGCTTTACCTAGTCAGGTGTGATAAGCAGTAGATAGACAGAAGCCCAGGATTCTCAAGGGAGTCTCTTGAATACTCACAAAGGCTCACTAACTGGTGTCATTGAGATGTGGCCTGTTCTCTGTAGCCCTTCTCTCTTTCACTAACGCACACTGAAACAGAGCAGGCTATATAGGGGTGCAAGGGGGGTACCTCCACACACCTCTCCCCTGGGTAATTATTTTTACATTATTACATGTGCTCAGATCCCAGCCGCCCACGCGAGGTGACAGGCAAATTTATCACTGTGGAGGGCTTCTGGGTTGCCTGTAGCCAGCAGCGGAAGATAAATGACAAAATAAAAGCACTCTCTGCT
This sequence comes from Ctenopoma kingsleyae, assembly GCA_032353495.1. Classification (NCBI taxonomy): domain Eukaryota; kingdom Metazoa; phylum Chordata; class Actinopteri; order Anabantiformes; family Anabantidae; genus Ctenopoma; species Ctenopoma kingsleyae. The sequence goes on along the minus strand of JAUBNQ010000005.1, from coordinate 6,603,959 downwards.
TAAATTGTTTCTGTTAATTCTGTTGAGGAGATTTATGAGTTCATCTATCGATGCATGAACAGAGATGTGGTAGAAATGTATATGTGCACGCCAGTTTGCACGGTAGGCACACAAACAAGTATTGGTTATCTATCAATCTATCAGTCATTTATCAATGTTGGAATCACAAACAGCTCGGCAGACATAATTTGCAGCTGTAAAGGAAAGGTTGTGTTAAGACATGTTAAAGCATAGGACATTTCTTTTGTGTTTATCTTGTAATATTTCCCTCAAATATTGATACAGTCAGTTTGGTGACACTCACCTTCCATTGCTCATCAGACCACCATCGACTCTCTGGAATGTCACTAAAGTCAGAAAAGAAAGAAAGAGGAAGAAGACAGAGGGAAAAAAAGACAAAGCTGAATAAAGTATTACTTTTTTTAAATAATAAATATAGCAAACAACCAGGATTTATTTCCATAAAAAAATTAAAATACATTGTCTCTTCAATATTTCCCAGTTTGCCCTTGTCCTTTAACAGCTATGTTTTCTTCTGTTCACTTTTTTTTATACACAGCTGGATAGTCGATGGATTCACTAAGGGATGCAGATGTCCCTCTGTGCCCATTGTCTTTCGTGAAAATTAAAAATAAAAAAAGGAAGAAGTGCAGTGATGAGAACTGGATATTGCCTTGCTTTGCATAAGTAGAGACGTCATGTGTTCCTCAAGGACAAGATGCCTGATGAGAGGGAAAACTCATTTCATCTTTCTTATTTTGCTGCTGAGTTATTATCAGATTTGTGATTAAATCTCAGCCAAAAAAATGATTAGAAATGGCAGAGGGGCTCATTAATCACGTTGAGTTTTCTATCTAGAAATGTGGAGGCCGAGTTACTGATCCTTCATCTAGCGGGGCTCCCCAGAAGCCATGCATGTGGCTTGTTCCATTACAGTGATCTATAGATAACAAGGGCCACTCTTTGTCAGCGGCTAGTGAAACTCCACAGCTCAAAGTGAGAGACGGCTGTGAAGGATCCGTTTCATCTCTGTTCAACCACCATGATGACAAAGCAGCATCGAGAGTTCTGAGAACTTCAATGGATTGCAGAAACACAAAAAAGCAGGAAGAGTTTTGGAAATCACCTCATACCGATGAGGGGAAAAAACAGAAGGGGGAAAAAATAGAGCTGGTTTACTTGAGAGAGAGAGAAGAGCTGTTAGTAATTTGGCTCATTTGTTCCACAGATGGAGATTAAAGAGAAAAGGAGGCTGAACATTCCTCTTCACTTTTCTGTTTCATTCAGGTGATTTCACAACAAGCCCAGACATAGGCGACAGTGGGGGCTTTTCTGTTCGTGACGTAGCAACACAAATGACAGGGAGAGGAAAATCCCACCATAGATTACAGAGGCTGCAAACAAGACATTTTAATGCAGCATTAGCATTACCTAAACACACTTAATCCAATTTTCTCCTCACATGTGGAACATTTTTAGGATTTTAAACAAGAGAAACACAATTTATAATTTGTTCAGCATGCATGTCAGAGCAGGTGAGAGTTTATTTACTGCATTATAGTTTAGGCAACTTAATATCAGCAAGAAATACTGAACTACTAGTTTTACCAGCATTGAACCAAACCTTGCTGGTCTGTCTGAATGAACTTTGACAGCTGGAGGCAGACTTGGCATTCTTTATTCAGTTATAGTTAAAGCCATTTCTCTTTGTTCCACCACCAAAATTGCACTAGAGAAATTTCTGTCATTTGAGAGCAGACTGACAGGAAAAGGAGGTGCAGGCGAGGGAAGGTTGTGTAGCAGGAAGGCCTCTGAAGTCCCTATCAGTGCTCAGGCACATTTCTGGGCTGCTGTGGAATACTTTTATGTTGGCCAGAGTGACATGGCGGCCTAGCTGTGCTTCTTGCTGCCTTCCTCCAGATAAGCACTTTCTCCAGTATGAATACAGATTAATCCCTTTTAATAAGCATTAAAGGGGGGTGGACATAATCAGCATATAAAAATTCCATCAAATCTCTTTCCTGCTGGCCACGTGCCTCAATAGTGTAGTGATTTACCTCTCCTACACTGACAGCTTTAGGAGACCGAGACAAGACATTCTCGATACATCAACTAATTGTCAATATAGAGAAGAGCAGCACAGTAAGACTCTTCAGCAGCTTTCAGGCAGAGGGTGTTTTAAATATCACCTCAGTCTAACTCTATAATCTCTACAATATTTGACCTTGTTTTGTGCTTGCCACTCAAAACTAATTTTAGTGAAATAACATGATTTCTCTCAGGCTTCTCCGAGGTGTGCTTCCAATTTGAAACCAGATAAAGTTTCACTGACATATTAATCTTTTCCATAATCTGCTGTTACAGCTGCTGTGGAAGGGCTAGACTAAATTGAGTTTTTGGCAGTATGACCTACTGGGACCAAATGTAGTGTGTTTTACCAACAAAATACTATTAGCTAAGGTTGTCAGATCCAGGTGCAAATCCAGGAAACTGAGAGAAGGGCGCTGTCCTGACCCCTGACTCGTACCACAGTTATCAGTTACACTGATACAATACAGTTCAGAGGCATCTGGAGTAATTTTCATTTAATCTGTAATGTCTTTTATTCTCTTACTTGTTTTATGTTTCTCAATCACTCAATGTGTTTGACAGGCCACTCTTTTCTAGTATATTCACAGATGAGTGATTTGTACTGTGTTGGTGCTGTTCAGACTTAATTCATAGACAGTGACATATAACATTGTTATACTCATCAGAATGGCTATAGTTTTGCCAATAAGACACTTAGTCAAGGTGGCCAAAGTACTGTGGGCAAACACAAAAACAAAACAGAAGGAAAAGGAAAACTAAATGCACCACCCAACATCTGACTGACACCTATAAAGAATGGATATGTAAATTACAACACTAATTGAGTCTTGAAAAGAAAACAAAGAGGAATATGGTTATATGAGGAGGAGGACAATCAGTCTTACCCTGCACAACAGCACTGCCACAAAGTAAGATACAACAATGAAACGTCATTCAAGAACAGATAGCCACTATAAACACACACGCACACATGACACAATATGTAAATAAGGCTGCAGGTTGGGCAGGGACAAGAGTTCAAATTTGCAGGGCCCTGGTCATGGCCAATAGCAAATCTGGAATATTTAATTGCTTTTATCAATATGAGGTTTGGATTTGCATTAGCCATGATCATCTGTTGGACAATCCAAGCATAGATAGTATAAGCGGGCAGGAGATGAATCTGCGTTGAGGTGGGGAGACAGGACAAATGAACAGTACCTGCAGGGGTGAAGGTGAAGGACTGAACTGCAAAACAAGAAGACAGAGAAGTTTAGCGTTAAAAGCCTGCAGAGATAAGCGGTGCTTTAGGGGTATCTGCACACTGGGGACAGGGGTGAAGCCAAGAGATGCTGAGAGAATGCAAGACCACAGTGTCACCCAGTATGCAGATCGTCAGCCAGGAAAGCAGCCAGCTCAGAGGCCACAGATGTGTAGAGACGGTGGCACAAACCAAAGAAAACACAAACACATGTAACAAACAGAAATGAAGAGCAAATTAACTGAGCAAGCTTAGTAGCTGTCACTGCACACACTCTTGTTGACTAGCTAAAAATAAGAAGATAAAGGGCTACATCAGTATGTATTTCTCTTGAATTTCTGCTTCTGCTTGTTAATAAGACAAGAATTAATGTTTGAATATTGTGTTGCACAGACTGCAACAATAATGAGTTAGTTCATTTCCATTTCTTGTTCTCTAATTAAATCTGGTACCCTTGGCAGTGTATGTGGACTTGGTGGTTGCTAGCATTGACTGGGGGTCCCTGAGTAAGATGTCAGGGTCAGTGTGTGGGAGAAGAACTGGACAAACGCCAGCTTCAGTGACCAGTAGAGAATCCAGTCTGGCCGCCTGGCTTGACCACCCTCGGCTATTAAGCAACACCGTGGGTGGATTTGTTAAAAACTATAGCCCTCTGGACATGATTAATGCTGACATGTGTCTTCATGTTGAGCTTCAACACGGCAGCCTTTAAACCTCAGTGCTTCTACAATGTTTCATCATAACTGTTATAATGAACTAGTAAAATATTCTTGTTTTGACTGAGGAAAAGAATAATTAAGTGTTGATGGAAGAATTTTCCACTGCTAAAGAACAAGAGCAGAATGTCAGTGCTAATTTGCATTAGTGACTATGAGAATGTGATTGATCTAACCTGCGTAGTTACTCAGGCCCTTTCTCTTCTTTCTCCTCCAGTAGAGCCAGATGCTGAATCCCATGAGAATGACCCAGCAGGCTCCTCCAATACCCGCGATAAAAGCAGGCTGTTTCACCACATCAGTGATCTGCTCTGTGATGCTGTTATTCCGGTTTCCATGTATAATCACGTCCCGGAACTCCTTACCTGAAGGCACAGGGGCAAACAGACAACATTAATGTAATTCTGGTTGACTATTTACCAGAGACATAACGACGCCACTAGGCATGTTTTGCTGCTTTAAGGTGAAAGTTAAGACAATAGCCATTGTAATAAGGAAGGGATTGAGAATAAAATAACATGTGCTGTGATAATAAATGTGCAAACTAAAAAAAGACAAAAAACAGAACAAACCCCTTGGAGAGCAGGTTCTTAGCTTAGCTCACACCCTAATTCACTCCATTGCTGGTAAAACACACCATGTGAAATAAGAGGATAGGATCCTGGTCTGTATTGATCTCCAATCGCAGATCACCCTGACAGGTCTGCTTAACACCATTTCTTGCAGCATAATAAGACTCAAAGCACAAACAGATGTTGTCACACATCAATACACTCTCTCCTCAGTAGTTTGTCCTAAGGTTTCTGCCATTTGTTAATGATTAAAAGGTTTTTGGGGGCATTTTACCTATTTGACTTAATGATCTAAAGATAGAGGGTGTTGTATACTGTACAGATTTTAAAACCACTTGAGCCAAATTTCGGGTTTGTGATATTGGGCTGAAGGAAAAATTGACTTGACACACTAAAAAACATAAAAAACATACACGTTAGACTTACATTATGTCCATGCCTGCAAAGTTTCACATTTTGATATTATTGTATAAGCGCATTTTCATATCCACGGGCATACAAACGCAAAACATATTATAACTGCTAGCTTAGGGCTCTGCTCTCTGAGATGGATTATGTGAGTGACACTGGGGAAATAAGAACATGCTACAGGCCATAAGTTATGGGTCAAATCAGGCACAATCTGCCTCTGACACACATAAATCATATTTCATATCATATCAATCTCAAAACAGGAGCATTTTAGCACTGTTATCCATCTGGAAACTCCCACAGCTTAATAAAACTTTTCATAAACAACACTGATATTAATATAAGGAATCATTTCAAATGGATGTTTCAAAGTTGTGAATGCTTTTAATAAATCAGTCTTACCAATGACAATAGACTGAGGCTCACTCTTGACTCCAACCCCTGCACTCGTGCTGGCAGCCACTTCCACCCGGTACACGACTCCTACCTGCAGCCCACCCACCACCACAGAGCGTATGGCTGCATCTACTGTCTTATTTACATGGAAACGTGTTTCATTCCCAAGACACCATATCTAAAGCAGAGAATAGGAAAGCAGAGAAGAAGTTAACTCCATGTTACCTTGTGAAAATTACATGAGAATCTATGCTTATACTTGTTAGGACAAACCTTATACTCTTGGATGATACCATTCTGGTGGTCTGGTGGAGGAGGATCCCAGGAGATGCTAATGGAAGTGCTGTTTTGGTTTCCAACAGTTAGGACTGTTACCTGCTGAGGAGGGGCACTGGGAGCTGAAAGAAGAGGCACAAAATAACTAGGTCAACAATCAAATGCACTATTCTGCAGTTCAGGCAGCAGAGGAGCATTTAATCCTGAGAAAAAAAGTTCTGATGCAAAGCAGTAACGTACATCTGATGTTTTTGAAAATAGGAGCTCATAAATATGCACATACATAAGCACATACTCAGAAACAGACACACAGGCACACACACACTTTTCCAAGGAATGTTATTCTTCAGGGGAATGGCACAGGTGGCTGAAAGCTGTCAAGATGTCTCATTAGAGAGGGAATTACATGAAGACCTGGGCAGGGCTGACATGGCTATAGCCTATCTTTAACATTTCACTATGATTTAATATCTCATCCTCTGTTCTAACCTAGTGGATCTGCACAGAGAATACTGGTATTGATTTGTGGAACGACAGCCTGGCACAGTGAAGCAAGTGCTCTCACTGACGCTAAGACTCCAGCATCGACTGAGCCAGGGTGGCATGTGGGTCAACGAGCTTATAGGATGAAGCGCAGACGAGAAGGAAATATGAAAAAAATACACTTTAGGGGAAGGAAACAAAGTCTCAGTAAACATATTGACTGATTTCATTGATCAGCCACATGAAACTAAAGCCAGTAGGTGAGGATTAGAGGGAAGGTCCACAGCGAGGCACATCTAAGTGAATCGGCTTAGACAGAGTGGACAAAAACATGTCCGAGCTTCCATAACCCTGCCTCTGTTGTTATTCTGATGGCAACAATCCTCTGACCCCACAAGGGGTAACAGAGGAAAAATAAATAACAGTTGGCCCAACTGGAAATAACATTTTAAAAATAATGTTTTCTCATTTCCGCAGCGGCTGGCAGGGGAGCAGCACCACAGCAGAATACTGACAGGTCAATTACTCCCGGGCTGCCTGTCCCTCACCTCACCTCCATCCAAAATGGCACGTGTCACCCTGTAAATCTGTGCTCATCCCTCAGCGCGATTGGCCACGCCGGCCCCCAGAGAGCTAGAAAGCCCTGGCATGGTGGAAGATGAATGGGTCCAATGATGAACCCAACACCTTGGCCAGATTAGAAACAATCTACCAAGGGAACGTCTGATCAACCATCATGCACAGGGCTCTCCAAGTCATCCAGGTGACAAAGTACTGGATTGGTCCGTGGCAGGCATCAGAGACAATGTCATTCAAAGTTAATGTTATGAATTATTTAGCATCTTATTATCATTCATATTTGTGCTAAACAATGTACATTTTTCATTAGAGGCCTGAGAGGCTGTGCTAATAGAGCCATTAACAGAGTGATGTATGGCAGGCATGAATGTGACCCTCCGTCACTCACACAGTGCTGTGCAGCATGATGAAGGGATACAAACATATTATATTAATTCAAAAAAAAGATAGGTAATGTAAAGCAGTAGATGGTGTAGGAGGAAAGCTGTAGATGTTCCTGAGAAATTCTCATCAACATGAGTGGAGATGAATGTAAATTAACAATTATAAAAACATTACTGATCTCCTTTCCCCTTAAATATGCATTGTGTTGCACAAAAGATGGGTCTCCTTAATGACCTCTCAGACAATCATTCAGTGGGAATCAGCTGGCAACCAGAGTAAATTTATCAGCCATGACACGACTGTCCAGATGGAGAGTGAGAGAATGTGTGAAAAAGGAGGAGGGAGACTACAAAGATCGGCACAGTATTTGAGCATACTGTAACACTGCATCCATGTGGACCTGCTTTAGGTATTCTCTAATTGTGGTACCTAACGGACAACCAAGTTTTAATCAACCCCTGAACTATACTTCTCTATCCATCTAGCTGCTCTTGTCAGTAGTCCCAGGGTCTCTGAAGAGCCTAGAGCAGTGTGTTTGATGGTGTATCAGCTATGACCAGCCACGGCAGTGGGGCTGTGACACAAATAGAAAGTGGTTGAGCTCTCTGAGGAACTGGGATGCAGATAGAGGAGAAGCAGGGAGTGTTATCAGCATTGGTACTGTAATAGCTGTGACATGCAGGTTCTGGAGGCCTAAGGGAAAGGAGATGAGCTGGCATGTATGTGTTAACTGTGTGTGTGTGTGTGTGTGTGTGTGTGTGTGTGTGTGTGTGCGTGTGCTAGTGTGAGAGTGTGTACTGTGGACAGCTGTAATGTGACAGCAGTTCTACTACAGCACTGCATACACTGGCTGGCCACAGGAGATATGGTCCCTTTGAGAAAGAGAAAATAAATGGGCATGTCACCCCGACAGGATGTGAAGTGTCTCCTATACATGCAGGCCTGAATATGTTGTGGCAAGATGGGCAATGTCTCCAGTACAAAAACTAATATTTGTCTGTTTGTGCTGTTGTGGGCATATACTGTGTGTCTTTACTTCAGATCACATCATGACTTAATCTCAGTAATTAGACCAGAAGATTGAAGCCAGGCTAATGCAATGTTGTTATATGCATTTCTGTTTTGGCATAGGTCAAAATAGTAAAGTCACTCAAATGTAGACCTGTGTGTCTGTATGTGTGTGTGTGTGACATTGTGTCACACTGCTCTGTGGCTTTGTCAGAGCCTGTATGAATCAGGCTTTGGGCGACAGATCATCTTTGCAGGAGGAAATGTGTGCTGTCTCCAATCACAGCTCAAGCCTGTGGCTGCTGGGTGATGGATTAGAAGAAGGTTGGCACTAACACCACCATTCATAAACAAAATAGCACAGCAGGAAGATCAGACAGACAGGCACAAACATGCATGCACTTCTCTATTTGCCCCTCTGATATTATGAGAAAAAAAACAACATGAAAACAGCCTAATCATGTGTCATCTGTCATCCTACATTTGTGTAGACAACATATTATACTATGTCAAGATACCTTATTGATCTGATATAATATACAAAGTAGTACTCAGCAGCTTCTGTCTTTTCATACCTTCTTCAGTCGTCCTTGCCGTTCTGGATTCACTGTCCATACCCTGAAACTCATTGAAATAAGGCCGGACCTTGATTTCATACACAATTCCCTTCTTGAGTGCAGATAGGACAACACTGCGCTCAGAAGGGACCTTCACATCTTGGGTCTGCCAGGGTCCTGGTGAAGGCAGTCCTGATGTCTGCCTGTACAGAACTCTGTAACCCTGAATGAACTGGGATTGACGATCCACCTGAGAAAGTAAATGAAGACAAGATTACTGCTGTATTTCAGTGCAAAATGTACTCATCAGCGTAGACTAGCAGCCACTAGATAGAAAGGTGTTTTTCTGCAATCTACTGTTTCCTCACAGGATTGCAGGCATGACACTTTACAGGCTGTTACTCGTTTAATGGCCCTTTTATCACCAGCTATGACACACTTAGCTCAATTGATACTCTGACATTGCCCCATTCACACAGCTCCCAACCCAAAGTGGTAGCTCCTCTATTAAAGACTTTCCTTAATGCCACGTTAAAGGACATATGCATGTTTCACATGTATTATAAAGACTAACTAGTGACAGGAAAGCAAGTCCCACCGCATCTAATGTAGGCTGTGAGTATAAGAATGTTATGCAGCAACAAATACAGACACCCTGGGGAAATGAGGAGGATACACAGCAGAGGTGATAACAGCGGATCAGGCCCATAGAAAAGATGGAGAGACTGGAAGTGTGATAGCCTCCAGCAACCCACAAAGGACCCCTCCTCTAAAACTTTAGCCTATTTAGCTAGACAGAAAAGGCTGAATTTATGCAGCAGAGGAGAGGGCACATAACTCATAGTAATGGCTTGTTAACAGTGGAAGAAGTGAGCAGAGCTTTCAAGTGGGATATTAAACAGCTGCTTTTTTTTTGCCAGTGTAGCTCAAGTAAATCAGCAAAATGGATTCTCTGCTTGGTGCATGAATGCTATTAATGGAATGATTTGGGAATATAAAAGCTCTCTCAGAGTGGCCTCTATGTTTACTGAAAGGTCTCCTGATTGATTAGGTAGCCATGTTTTGTGTTGGTTGTACATTGCAATCATAAAGCGTTTCTTTGCCATTAAATTAGTCATCAAATCTTGAGGTGAGACTTATTATAGAGGTCAGTAAACATGTCAGCAGGAAAACTGCTAATGTGAGACATCTGAAAATGGAAACAGGCACCCCATGCCACTAAGTGATGGTGTATACTGTAAATACTGTACCTGCATCTGAGTGATTTATCGCACAACAATCATAAGAAACAAGTGCATACACTTTATGAGCAGCCCAGCTTTGAAGAATAACAACAGCCATTCTGTCATCACTAACATTTAATTAAATAAAAACATTTTAGCCAAATGAGCATCTGTATTATTTACTAAATCTAAAGCTAATTCTGGGAAATTGCTGATTCTTGTGGTAAGACATTATCGTAACCACATTAAGTGCATATGTGTTGTGAAAAAGCAGTTCTTTGCATGTATGAGTGTTAAAGAAGATGAATGCATCATCTCATGGTAGGAAAACAGGAAAACTATTCACAAATCAGTTCAACCACAAACATAAATTTCAATTTAACTTTATCTTTGTTTTATGAGGGGAGAAGCTGAACAACCAGATGTCTCTGACATCTTTTTTGATGTTCACTATGATTTAAAGGAACCATTTTTCAGCTTTTTGATGTTCAGTTACTTTTAAGTCACCATTTAAAATATTCAAAGCTGCAAGGAACAACCTGACTAAAATTCCATAACATGAAACAAATGGTAGCCTCGAGGAGTACCATTTTGGCTTCAAAGAAAGGTCCTATGTTCAAATCAACTATTCTGACTTTATGACTCAATTTTGCTAAATCAAAGATGTAAAAGGATGCAGAGCGATAACGAAAACCACAGACAAAACCAACTAATTTGATATCATGACTGTACGTTCTTCTAGTATGAACACTGAAAACAATGTACAGTACTTTCTGAAAGTGTAACACACTGAAATATAGTTGTATTCTGTGTGCAAAATGACAAGCTACACTTACCGTCCATGTGACCTGAATAGTTGTGGGACTCATCACAACTGGGTTGTGCAACCGAACTATGACCTCGCCAAGCTCCTTCTGTACATGCCTGTGGTCAACACCCTGAGCTGGAGGACTGATATCTGTGAGAGAGCAAGAATGAACAATGAGTTAAGAGCAAAACAGAGAAAGATGGCCCAAAAGAAAATAAAAAAAATTCCCCAATCACTTTCCACTTGATTTTCAGAGAGTTCACTCAGTTCGTCATAATAAACCTTGGTTCATCACCATCAGAAGTGGAATGGTAAAAGAGTTACTGAATAGACCAATCAGACTTAACAAAGAAGCGTTCACTTGGTGATCACGACTTCATTTGAAAAGGGGCAACTTCATCTGCATTAAAATGACCTCATTCCATTTTGTATTAAGAGACAGGTTTGGAGAAAAGAAAGGAAACTTGTGCTGGCAAAGTTCTTCAGAAGTGTGATTCGTCTGTGCTTACTGGGGCTTGACTGAACAACCACATCCACAAATGCTCTCTGGAAGCACAACCTCAAAACATATTGGATGAAAGATGAACAAACACTATGAAACTATTTTCCAGTTCATGTCCCATTTTGTGCATATATGTGTTTTAAGTTACAAACAACAAATATTCTGGTATAGGAGATACTAAGTGTGGCTTAAGCGAGCCATAGTTTCAGTTATTTACTGAAAGTAACCTTGCAGAGAAAATACTATTTATGTGAAAACAAGCTTCATTCTGACAACTCAGCACAGCTATGACTCACACATACATGCTGCACTAACAGGGCACGACAGGGCAAACACAGTTAAAAAGAAGTGAAAAATCAATTTGTCATGCACGCACGCCATTGTCAATAAGTCTATATCATCCCAATAGATTCACCTCAGCATGAGAGAGATACACTGCAATTTGAATTGACTACTGTATTTTTTACTTTACTCTTGGCTTGCAGTCGGCAGATCTTGGCCAAAAGTTGATTTTCTATTTTTTGCTGGGGAGTTATCATATCAATATAATCTGGAGACTGTGGTCTGTCTGGTGCCATAATCAAATCTTCTTTGGGTCTGCAGTCATTTTCTCCTGTTATGATCATTAACATAGCAGGGATAGCAGTAACTCACTTATGCCTTCCAAAAGTAGACGTGCTTATTTTACATAATTGCTTAACTGTAGACTTAATTAGCTGACTTCAAATGGCGAATGTGACCTCTGGAAAGTTCTGCAGTGATTCAGTATATTACTGCAGATTTCAGAGGGGGAGAAAGTAACACACTTTAAAGGGAGCACACAGTGACCTTTCACTATCAAAATAACAGGATAGTCAGCAAAAAAGCAAACTACATACCAAGAGTGAAAGTGATGACAGATTCTGAAATACCTTTGCCTGTATTCAATAAACACTATCAATATAATGGAGTTCCTTTTATATGATTTCATGTAAATTACCTTGTGTTCTGACAGGATCAGACATGGGACTTGGATCACTCAGGCCCTGGCTGTTGACTGCTCGAACCATGAACAGGTAGATAGTGTTGGGACGAAGACCTTTGACAGTGAACTGGGTGGTTTTGATGTGATCCGCTACTGTTTGCCAGCTGTTGCTCACTGATTGACTGTAATGCAAGAAAAAAAAAGGTGATTTCACATTTCATTATGTTTTTATAAGGTGCAATATATTTGTTCAATCCACAGGCTAATAACCAGTGAGTGAGGTTTAATGTTACTGGCAAAACAAACCTAAAAGCTTCAATGACAAAGGAGGAGACAGGTGATGCTCCAGCCATTCCAGGCTGCCAGGACAAGGACACGCTGTTCTTGGTGACGTCAGTGACCTGAGGTTTAGAGGGTGGGCCTGGCAGCTCATTTTCATCATGGTTCTTTAGAACAGGGACTGCACCTGATTCTGAATTGATGGAGAGAAGCAATTAAATTCAATTCAGTTCATCTTTTTTTGTATAGCGCCAAATCATAACAAGAGCCATCTCAATGCACTGTACATAGTGAGGTTTAGCAGACAGACAAAAAAGTATAGTTGACAGAGTGAGAGACTTGTACACAAAATGCACTGAATAATTGCACCATCTTGTACCTTTGACTTCCAAGAAAGCACTCCATGATGTTTCACCACTGGAGCTGGTAGCCACACAGGTGTAGATCCCAGAGTCTGAAAGCTAGTAATCAATAAAACACACATGTATTTATGAATAACAACCCCCCCACACACAAACAGCATCAATACAAACAGCTTAACGACTCCACTAACACTTTCAGTGAAAGGGCCATTTCATTTCACACATTCTGGGAGCACTAGCAATGACTGGATACGTGTTCCATTTGCTGAAACACTGTAAAACGATGGGGTGACTTCACAAGCTAGCGTTGTGTTGCACAAATTGTGTGTCATTTGCGAGTGTCCCAAAGTGCTGACGCTAATTTCTCAATGAATTCCATTTTCTACTCACCACCCTTCTATCACATTTCCACTCCCCCTTCTTATTTCCCCACTGTCCTGCAGACCACAACGAAGCCAGGCTAATTAATTTAGGGTGGGCTTCTGGAACCCCCTGGACTGATGACAGCTGGCTCATCTCTCCATTGCTCTTAGGAACTTTGTTTGTTGGGTTTGTCCACGTGCCTCTCCTCCATTTATTAAATAACATGTCAGTGGTCTAGAGCTTTGTCATGCGTAATAGATATTCCACTGAGGCCTCGGTGTGGGGAAAGGACGATGTGAGCCTTTTAAATTTAATTTACTCTAAACGTGTAGATGTGTACACATGTGTGTGTATATCTGTAAGTGCATACATGTTTCTATCCAACAGCTGGAGTCCATCCAGCCCTGCTCAGCTGAGCTGTCATACCACTAAGTGATACTATCAAACAATTAAGAAAAAAATCAATGCAGGCTATTCATCTCTTTAAGGTATTATAGTAACGTGTTTAAGCCTTGGACTACCAAATTCTACACAGCTTATATTTGACAGTGTTGCAAGGATGGTCATATTACTGCACAAACATATTACATTCAGTGACAACTTTGAGCAGTGACACAAATGCTTCATCCATAACTTCTAATATTGACAACAGTAGCACAAATTGTTTAGTTGTTATGAAGCCCAGTGAAATGCTTTACCTTGATGTTTTTGATCTGCAAGCTGCCCAGCTCCTGCAGGGACATGCGGGGGTCCTTTCCCAGCAGACTGACCCCATCCTTGAGCCAGCTGATGGACGGGATAGGGTCTCCTAATGCCTGGCACTTTAACAGTGCCACACTGTCCACCCCGAGTGTCTGATTGGATGGGCCTTGGCGAATGATGGGTGGCGGTCTGTCTGTGAGTACTGTGTTACAAAGACAACATTGTGAAGATATTGTCCATGTCTTTTTAATGTTCTGAAGGATGATTGTTTTCACATACGGCATCTGACTGTAAAATAAACTGAATGACAGCATTGATCATAAAATGCACTGGGGGTGGATGTGGGTATTTATCATAAAGTAGACCAATTTCTCTGCAGGTCTTGTAATTGTACCACAGAACAATGACCATATCCTGTATTTCCAGGAAGCAGGGAAAGAACAGCTGAGTAGTATTTTCTAGTTTCATTGATGTGGCAGATGGATGCTAAGCAGTTTCCAGTTATGGCCTGGGTAACCTTATTTTTACACACTACGCTAGACTCTGTGGTACAGTTTGGCAGTGAGACTCTTGCCTATTGACTCAGTGTGGTTCAGATAAATACTTCATTATGTGCGGTGTGGGGCACAATAAAAGGTGAATTTCAAATACTAAATGTTACTGAAACCACTGGAACACAGTGAAGAATCTTAACATTAAATAATCAGACAAGACAATTTTATAATTTGTTCTGGTTTCGTTTTAGATAAATGCTAATGCTGTGATGAATTCATTTACATGAGCAAATTCATTTGTTATAATGTGCCAGAAAAGCCTGTAGCTACCTTCTATGAAATAGTAGGTATGTCAGAGGTGATCTCAGAGAGACTTAGCACTCAGGCAGTTTATATATTTAGAGTTGAATAATGTGGAGTCCCCCTGGCATCACAGAACCCACATTAATTAGAAAGTATGGATTAATGATGTCAGACCTGCAGGGGCTAATTACCCAGTCTACCTCAGTAACCTTTCAACACATTATCACACCCTCAATTCAACCCCTATTTTCTCTCTAGCAGCTGCATCTGAAAAAAGAAAATGATTCCAAGTAATATACTCCTGTTATGTTTTAGTGGCTCTTCGTTTCAACTCGCCTAAGATAGAAAGAGAAAACTGTGCAAAAGCCAAGTATTGTATCTACTGCATGCCCAATGTAGCACATTCATTTCAATAATTATATCTCACTTCTGTTTAAGTCATCTGCAATGTTCGTATCATGGCAATGCAATCATATGAATCAAAAGTGAAAATATAAAGCATATAACCTAAACCAAAGAGGAATTCAAAGCATCTGCAACAAACCAGCAGTTATCTCATGAAAACAACCAGGAAGTTTCCTGTCTGCCATAGCATTTACCTACACATTATGTGCCAAAACGAAGCCTCTTGTTTTACTATTACACACACTAACGTGAATTATGTGCCTCATGCATGTGGTGATGGCATGTAGGAGTGACAAGAGGAGGAGGTAAGGCTCATCTGAGGCCTTGGGTCTCTGGATCAGGAATTTCTCATTACAGATCTCCTTGAACTCCACAGACTGCCGTCAGGGCGTGGGGCAGTAAATCACACAAAGACTGCATCGAGTATGGCCATGACCTCACCCTGACCCTCATTTTATGACATATTTTGGCAGAATAAAAAAAACTGTCAGAATGGAATCCAAAAACACACTTAAATGCTTATAAAAACCAAATAACAGGGTTAACTATTGATGAAGGTATTAGGCTGTAAAATGTGATGTTTGAAGGACATGCCAATTTTGCTGCTGTATCAGACAAAATGGCAAAAAGGTGATTCTGTGGTGCTTTTAATCTTTCCACTAGCAGGTACTTCACCAGACACATTGATGGCTATCTTTCCATCACAACATTCGAGCAGATTAGATGCTCCTACACCTTGTAGGACCACATAATTCATTCCACAGCAAACCCTCATCACTCAGTCATGTCCTCGTCTTTCTCCTGCTCTCTTCCTCAAACACATACTTGCATCTCACCCACACACCCAAACCCCGATCATTAAACTCGAAAGAACTCAAGGGCAATGCTTTATTTCCTTTCCAAAAAGAAAAGTAAAAAATTTTAATTAAGTTGTGTCGGGGGGAAAAAAATTAAACAACGAATGTAAAGCAGAACACAGCAACTGAAGGTCATGGGCATATTGGAGTTTCTCGAGTCAATGCTGAATTCTTTCTTACACAAAAAATTTCATTAGTACTTGTGTATCTACAGGTATACTTTAAAAGGTGTTAAAGGCCAAATTCTAGTTAAAAACTAATGCAAAGAAATACTGTAGTTAAACCATGGCAAACTACAATCAAATAGAGAGAGTATTTATCCTTTTATCCAACCTTTTATCAGTTGATGAAAGGTTGTTGTAAGGTAAATGTCCAAATGCATGTGAGACAGAATCAGCCATGCATCTGTGTTTATATGCACATACAGTATATATGCCGCTGGCTTCACCACATTTGCAGTGGTTGCTAAGGCGTGGGCTAGTAGGCTGCAGTGTGCTGGCATGGAAGAAGTTACGTGTCAGTTTTCCCTCACCATCTGTGACCTCCAGTTGAGCCTTGGCGAGGATACTGCCTGCAACGGTCAGGGCCTGGCAGATATAGTAACCAGCATCTGCCCGCTGCACTGATGAGATGGTGAGGTCTCCGCTGGGCGACACTGAGAAGCGACTGTTGGGCTGCTGGGGTTGGTTGGGAAAGAGCAAATTCTGCAGAAGAGGAACAAACAGCCAATTAGTTAGAACATGGAACCAGTACAACCTGGAAAAATTACAAAAGGGTCACACACCCACCACCACACATGTACTGTGCACACTCACATACACACAGATCAGACCATTACAGCTATAGTATGAGCAATTTCATCTATCACTTGGTTGAGTAACCTCACAAACTACACAACATGTATACAGTTTGATGATTTGGTTTCAAACTTATTCTTGGGCCAAGCCAGAGGCTCCACTGTGTTATGAAGGCTACTTTTGCTCTCGTTGGCTTCATGACTGCTTTCATTTCTGCTGCAATTCTACAGTGGTTTTGAGCTGCCTTTACCCAAAGAGACCACCCCAACCATACGAGCTGAACTTACGAGCATTATGCTATGTACTGTATCTTCTGAATACATAAAGATATATAAATATAAATGTTATATATACTTTAAAATGATTCTGAATTGTAGTTTACATTGTAATGTTGTCTTTCCATTTTAAAATTCTTTTAATACATTATTTCTTTCCTTCTCTTTTTTCATGTCATATTCCTTTTGTCTTTTGATCCCAGGTAAATAGCAAATACACAGTTTGGAATTAATTACACCTAATCACACCTGAATGCAACAAATTATGTTTTGTTTTGTTTTTTTTAATTAGGCTTTACACATGAGAGATGTACACTCCATTATCCTCAAGTGTGAGAAACAGGCCTTTCTGTCATTAATTATCCTACTTAATCAGCCTCATTTGTTGTCCCAACCAATACCTTCATATCTTTTAGACTGTGCCTTAGTGTGAGTGAGGTAGAGAAAGCAATAATAAACACAGGGGCAGAGACAAGTGTAGAGATGGCTAGGACATGCAGCTGCTTGTACAAAGTGTTTGTAATGCATTCATGTCATCTTTAATGACAATGTGAAACACAAGCCTGATATTAATCTGAACAACTTCACAATACTCAGTATCACTGAATCATATGCTTTAAGTCATACAAGGCAAAGTGGGTGAGTGTTACACCAAATATTTGTGTGAACATGTAAGCAAGTGTCTCACTTCTATTCACTCTTTTAAGAGAACTTTGCCGTAATTGTTGGTCCGCAGGCTAGGTGTATGTGTGTGGATGTGTGCTTGAACCTAAGCCAGAGCTGAATCATATCTCTGGCTCATCTACAAGTCCCAACAGGCTGCTAATTGGCACTGTTGTTGAGCTTTGTGAGGACACCCAGGTATTTGAATGGGTTATCTGCTTGATTGAGGGATACGATCGTTCTTATCAGTGCAGGGTCACGGGAAACTGATTAGCACTTTGCCAAGCAAGCTGTCGTTTGGCTCCTGAGAACAAAGGTGTATCTGTGTGTCTATAGTAAAGATACTTTGAGAGATAGTGCAGTTTGAAGTGCTGGGTGTGTGTCTGCAGAGTGGCGGAGAATAATATGCACTCTGCAATTGTGCACACAGCAAAGAGAATCCAAAGTGCTGATAACACTAACACAGTAGATACCTTCACATGTATGAAATAATGTGACAAAGAAATAAAAATGCTAAAAATGTTTTCTATACACCAAGTTGTGTAACATTATTTGCTCTTACCTGACTTCCCTCCTTCTGCCAGAAGACAGCAGGCTGAGGGTTTCCTTTGGTTTCACATGGGAAGGTGGCAGTGCGGCCTTGGGCCACAATTTGGTCCCTTGGACGGATGACAAACTGGGGTGCAGCTGAAGAACAGGGAAAAGGTACCAGTGTGAGTAGACTGAAGGTACACAGTGGGGTCAAACATCAGGGCTGGAGACTGTCAGGGCTTGGGGATTTCAAGCAAAAACAAGCAGTAAACCACATGATAAAATCAAAATGGAAGTGCCTTACAGAGCTTCCATGCAGCTTTACATCTGTCTTTTGCTCTTTAATGAGTTTCAACAGAGGAAGAACACCAACCACTACCGTTGCCATAGCAACCAGTTTGGCCATTCATTCAGGTGAGGCTGAAGCTGAATGAATGACAGTCACATTGGCATTCACACGAGGAAGTGCCTCGGTCACAATGGCATATAGATCGAGACAACACAAAGGCACACCCATGCCCTGGAAACATTCAAAACTATGAACAGGTATAAACATATAGGGTTAATTATATCTGACTTTTCATATGTAAGAGTCAGTCTTCATCAGAATGCATCACATATAAAAAAAGTCAAGATCTGAAGAGGCTTAGTGCTTCTGATCAAAACTGTATCAAAAGGGACTATGAGACAGAAAATATTTTTGCTGTGTTTACAACACTTCAAGCTAACACATTTCCATCAAAGAGAGAAGAGGCTTGAAAAGCTATCAGACTTTGAAATCACAGCATGAAGGTTTCTCAGTCAATATTCACAACTCCATCAGGAGCCAGACCAGTTGTCACACACTTTCAGGCAGGATGGAGTGAGACATTTCTGACTGACAACTTGACAGATGCAGTTCAATATTAAGCAGAGAAGGGTGTAGAGATGAGATACAAGCTATTTTGGTGTCCAGTGTCACCTCTCTGACTCCCTGACCAGTCCCCGATGTCAGGTTAGGGAGCTATGAATTCACACCACAATGTCCTCACATTTCCACTCGTTTAAGTGATATTTATCATATTTTTCACAGGGACATTAACAAGCAGAGTCTGATGGCATATAGTGTGTGCTTGCGCATAGCAAACTCTACTACTTAACATGAACAGAGGGATTGTTGACAATACAGAAATCTATTTAACCTCCCTCCTTTTCATCCCAAATAATCGAAAGCTGTGGTGTAGTGTATAAATAATGCCGCATCCAGCAGTAAAAAAAAAAACGTACCACCCTCGATATACCAATAACAACATTTCACTCACGATTGCCATACGCTAATTAAAACTGCAAGTGCATAATATTACCACAATCACTTCAGTGGAAAAAAGAGATCTCTAAACTAGATAAGACATCAACACACTCATTATAGGAGGACACGTGTTTCTTAATAATGAAAGAGTTGCTGCGATAACCTCAAGTAACTGCAGACAATGATTAGTAGCGAAGATGAAAAACTGAGAAATGTTTACAGTTTGTTGTCAATTTTGATTATAAAAAATGTGAATTGTTGCAAAGCAACATCTTGCACCATTTCTGTTTCTTTTGATTTCTTTGTACATGTAAGTCCTTTCACTGACAAGCCAGCTGGTTCCAGTAAGGCCAAACTCTTCCCATTTGGCTGGTTTGTCCATGTAATTCCTTTTTGGGTGATGTGTATTTGTCAAGGATACACACAGTTGGGAATGGTACAGATGGCTACAGATTTACTGCCTTCCCATTTGGCCTTCTGTAGCTAGGATATCTTGTGGCTCTCACAATGCTGGGCCTGATACTGAGATCCTAAATCATACTCTGGCAAGGACTCAGCTTCCTCCCTTCTCTTCCTCTGCTCTGTTCCATCCCACACTCCACATTACTAACAGCTCACTAAAAATGTGGTCTAACACCTTACAGACTGGTCCCTATCACTTTGCTGCTTGGCCTTGTCCTTTCTTACACTCTCTTGTACACTCTGTTGGTTTAAATTTTAGTCAGATTTTGGGTGGACTTGATTTAAAAACAAGGCAGCATCATCCTGTAATGATCCCCCCCCTTCCACCCAGCCGCGCTTCTCCGCTGCAAGTAGCAGAGTAGAGAGTGTGTGCAGCAAATGCGCTCTTGTAAAAAGAAAGAAGAAACCTGATTCAGTGCATACATGGCAGAGTAATCAGAGTTCTCTAAGAGTAATCTACCTGGGGAAATCAGGTTTCGCTAATCTCTTGCCCTGATTACAGAAACCCTGACTCCTGTTTACATGACAGTTAAGAAATCAGCTTACTGGAGAAATCCAACTGTAACCTGGTTAGTTGAGTGCATGTAAATGCACTGTGTTATCTTACCTTATTTCCTTTTCTCATAGGTTCTTGTGGAAAACTCAATTTCATTTATAGAAAAGAGTTTACCCAAGTTTTCTCCACATCAACAACTAAATTTGTTACATTAATGCTTGACTAGAAGCGCTTGTTTTCCGTTGCTTAGCTTTTCTTAGGCTCATTCTGTTACTGTGGCACTAATTTCAATCCTGTTTATATCTTTTAAGTTACATTTAAAATGAACAAAATACTTACGGGAATTACTTTATGATGGGGATGGAACTAAAAAGGAGAAGGCAGCTCACAGTGAAGTGTAAATCAAAAACTCAGGGCTAACTCACACTGGTCCTGTTTTGACTCAGAGGCCCTTAATGATATGTGAGAGGCTCCTTCCTGTCCCCTTCTAAGGAAACACATGATTGGACACCCATATTTAATTCATGACAAGTCACATCTGTCTGGTTTGTAGAGGGTTCAGCAAAAACAGCAGTCAGAGTGAAAGGAACAAATGGACGGAGGGATAGACATCCATTCAGTACAGTGAGGCACACAAACTCAGAAGCAATTCTTCCTCCTTTAAAATCTCACGTTCAATCATATTTTATTCAGAAGTCAACAGCAATTACTGTCTCTTCCCACAGGCAGAGTGAATGCGTAATTTCCTCCATCTTCTTGAAAGCTGACAGTTTGACAATTGTAGAACAGCCACTGCTGTTTTGGCAACTCAAGTCCTGCCACTGAGGCAGTGTCTGGGTTTTTCTGCCAGTCAAGCTGGTCTTGACAAACACTTCTGCCATTCTGTACCTCACCCTCCTTTGTCCTGCTCATTGTTTCTTGCTCCTACATTTCTTGTATTTCTACTCTCAAAAAGCACACATTGCTCTCCATATGCACCCACTCTCTCTAATATGTTTTAAATTAACATATTAAGTGTGTCAAAAGTGGTTCTGTCTGACCTTTTCCCTATCTATAGGGAAATAAAATCAGCTTCCTTTGTCTGTGTTATGGGGTTCAGTAGAAAAGAAGCTTGTCCAAAACAAACAGATCTCTGTTTTGTGTTCCAAAAATCCACAGATGGCATCAAGACTTGCAAGTTAAACATGTTCTGGACCATATGAGATGACAATCTCACACTGCCAGGACAGTCATCTCACTGTAAAGGACATGGTCTAAAGCCTATACAGCATTCAGATTAAAGCTAGGCTGGTAACAGAAAATATACTAGGCTTACTATACTTTAAAAATCTATACTGTAGCATGGAGCCATTATATCATTAAAGCACCTGCACCGGCTCCATTAGCTATAGACTAAGCAGTGTTTTCTTAATGTAAAAACTATGTTCAACAAAAGTTGTTATGGAGCAACTTTCATAACAAAGTTACAGATTAATTGCTGTCACATAACATCGCATCTGTTGACATGTTTTTGCATTTAGTTTCTTTGTATTTATCTGATTACGTTCCAAAACCATAAGGATAATGAGCACAAACAAAAGCCACAGAGAATTACAGTGACCCTGTGCAGCTTGTCTGTTTGGGTTCTGAATATAATGATTATAATGATAATGTACTTTATTGATCCCCTCTGGGAAATTGTTGTTGGACAGATGTCTGCGCTACTACAGGGTTTCGGTGTCTTGTCCAAGGACACCTCGACACGTAGCAGGAATCAAACCACTGGCCCTGGTCTTCGTAGACAACTGCTCTGCTAAATGAGCTACTACTGCCCCATCATTTTCAATCTATAGACAGTCCCACTATGACAGGACATTAGTATTTCTATCTGTTAGTAACTGTGGTAGAACTGCGTGTCTCCAAAAACTAAATTAACAATTTGAGAAACAAGATTGTAGACAATGAGATGTAACACTGGTGTTAGTCAAAAACAGTAACGGTAACTGATTGTCAAGCAGTCAAAAGCAGCAGTGTGTATGAAGAGGGCATGCAGGATGGAATCAAATCAGAAGGATGAGTACTTACCAACGGGGCGAGCTGGAGACACAACAATGGAGGAGTGGATACACAAAAGAAACAAATTAAGACACAGACGCACAAACACATAAAACAACACAAAAGGAACAAAAGAAACATAAAATAAGACAAAAAAAAATCAAAGTCAGAATGAATGACATGTTGTGTTGGATCCAACACATTTCTGGCACAGGGAAACATGACAAAGAAGATCCAGTAGCTTATGTCCACTGGGGAGTTTTATTGATACGCCCCTGTTTCTTAAACCCCTGAATGAATTTGTCTGGTATGAGCCCCCACTGATGGTTAAAAAAATCTACAATTGCTTTTAAAGTCCTGTGGAGGGAACCACAAACAAGACAAATGTACAGTTGGACCTTCTCTGTCTGCATTAATGAAATCTACAAGTCCACGGGTGGTGTGTGTTTTCTAATAGCAAGGCAAGGGTGTATTTATCAGTAGTGCTGATGGATAGAGCAGGAAAAAAGAGCAAGACAAAGAGAGAGATCAAACAGATCAGAGACTGGAGTCTGTGGAGACTGATGAAGTGTTTGTGTTGGTAGTGGTTCCCCAGTGTTCCTGATGTATTATAGTATGTGTCTTTGCGTCAGGTAAAACACTAAACAACAACAAAAAAAAAAAACTGGTTCCAAATGGTGTAAAGTCAACTCAGACCTTGTTTTACCTCCCTCTGGTCCCATGTGTCACTGTAAAGCCCTCCACAGGGGCTTTAAACACTTGGGTTGAATGTGAAGAAGATTGGTGAAAAGAGGGAAAATTATGGTTACAGTGTTTTTATTAACCTTGCAAATCCCAGGTGTGGAACTGCT
Source organism: Ctenopoma kingsleyae (assembly GCA_032353495.1). Classification (NCBI taxonomy): domain Eukaryota; kingdom Metazoa; phylum Chordata; class Actinopteri; order Anabantiformes; family Anabantidae; genus Ctenopoma; species Ctenopoma kingsleyae. Next base: position 6,580,587 of record JAUBNQ010000005.1, on the reverse strand, counting down.
AGTGTGCACCAGCAATCTGTGAAATGGCTTTGCTGACTGGGTGGTTACAGGATGGAGGGTAGCGTGGCTAGCAGACCACCACGGCAGGGGGAGGGTGGCAGAGTGTGTCGACACTGCACTTGGAAATGTAAATAATTAAACAGATTCATAGACTTTCTACATCTCTCTTGGCTGTAGGAGTCAGCATTCTGGATTTCCATTTGTGTAAGGGGGACCCTATAGAGTAAGGTGCTAATCTTAATCTCATATTGGTGTCCAAGTAAAACAACCTTAGTAGTCCCTGACTTCTCTTAGTGTTGTTTTGTGGTAGCTAATGTGAAAAACTAATAAAGAACAAATCGTTACATACCTCTCACTGTGAGAGTGGCAGAAGCCTCGAGCTTGCCCACACGGTTTTCTGCCACACAAGTGAACACGCCTTCATCATTAATGGAAGCCTTCTTCACTCTCAGCACGTAGTCGTCCTTGTCATACTTGATCTCATACCTGTCAAAAAAGATATAAAATCATGAAATTCAAGTTGCCTGTTCAGCATTAAATGGAAATACTACAGACGCAGGTAAAACATTAACCCTGTGACAAATAAGGCATGCTTTAGTATTCCACCAATGCCTGCTGAGCTGTGTGGCAGTAGCTCTGAAAAGCGTATTTCCTCTTGGAGAGGTACATAGAAGCACAACTGCTCATTTTGACAAATGAAGATCACAAGAAGGTGGATCAATTATTCAACAATGACACACAGTACACAGGGATGTGTGCATTCAGTTTGAACCTTCAAAACATGCTCAATATTCATGAAGTGTGTGTATATACTATATCTTTAAACCATATTAAGAGCATTGTGTGTGTATATGAATAACTGTGCCACTGTCTGATAAAAACATGCAAAAATTATTTTAACTGTTGAATTAATACAACATTTGACAACATTCACTTCCATAGTAGAAGTCAAAACTTTGTGTTTATGTGTATTTTCAGATGGCTGTATGTACTGTATGCTGTATACTGTATGTAGACCTGTATGAATTGTATTGCAGTTGACAGGTGCATGATGCTGGTCTGGTCTGTTGTTCCAGTCTGTAATTGAAGAGGATGCTGGCCTGGTGGTGTGTAAATATAGTGTGCTGGTGGGGCTGGTGGGGGTGGTGGAGCTGTGTGATGGTGGTCTGTCAGCCTGACAACCTTCTGCTGTACACAGTCTGTCACTCACAGACACAGAGAACAGAGTTGAGATGAACAGATAAAGGACCACTCTTTTGAAGCATGGTGTTATGTCTGTGTGAATAATTATCTATCTGATTATTTATTACTTTAAATTATTATTGTGTAGAAAAGATTAGGCAATCCTGGTGACACTGGTCCAGTGCTGCTTTTAAGACCTTTTAAGGTATACACTCTCACCTCAGATTCACGTAGGAAAACATTATAGTGTATGCACCTCTGCCATAAAACTCCAAATCTGTGGTCTAACAACTATTAAAAACACCAAAGGACCAAGAACAGTGGTATCTGCCCAACACAGAGCCAACCCTTCAGAGATTAAAAAATGCTGTCACAAAGGTGTTTCAGAACAAACCAAACTGTCTCGTTCATGAAGAAATATTCCCCCCAGCATAACAGTATGACTCTTATCTGTGCTTCACAGAGCTTTAAGACAAAAAAGGAAAAAGCCATTTTATGTATTGGCTGAACAGGTATTACATATTTGAGGAAAAAGCTAATTTTTGGTTTTGGTGTCTCCAATTTGTTGATATTTATTAAAAATGTGAAGAATTTAGTTATAATTTAAACTGTGTGGATAGCATATGGACAACATAAAGGTGAATAACTGTCGTATGAAACCATGGTTTACAACAATATTTTCTGAAGTGACTTTAGATTAAGAGTACACTATGGTCCATTTCCCCTGGAGTGGGAAAGACCCCTTGGCTCAACCATCAGGTGTACTGATGGCTGCCTTCGACTGGCAGCTGCAAAACTAATCTGTCCTGTCTATCCATGTCTTATTTTTTTTCGCTTGCTGTTATGACATTTCCTGAGCAAGCATTCAAAGGCAGCTTTATTGAAGCACATTCCTCAACTCCGACTGCCAGTTCCACCTCTCCACACAGGTACTTAAAGAGCCATAATGATTATTTGACTGAGTCATGACTGAATGCTTTGTTCTAGAGAGAGGGGATGTACAGTTCAGGTAATGGTGGGGGACGTGAATAGAGAATTTATTGTTGAAATTGAATGAGTGGCGTCCAAAGGAATGAGACGGCACCTTCTGGGATGAGCCTGCTGTTGGATCAAAAACAAACAAGCTAATAGAAAGAACATCTTCCCATACGCTGCCCTCAGGCTAGAATGAGTAGCTCAATGTGAACTCCTAACTTGTAAGAAGAGGTGGAGATGAGCAGAAGAGTGACACGAACATATTAGGGCCTAGAGAAAACACCATGACTCCTTAATAAACCACAAAGAGAGCAAGTGAACAAGTAAAATGTTCTCAGTACTCTAAATTAACATATCCTATAGCCACCTCTGTGTTAGCTACAGAAATCAATGTTTCACTTAATGAATTTTATTTTAGCAACATTTCAGAGACTTCACCTCCACTAAAATTGCACTGGTGAGGATTTTTGTGCATTCCAGAGCAGCTTTCCTTTTTCCTACTGCAGACAGATTGAGTTGAGTGTTTATTCACATGTTTATAAAATACAAAAGAAGCACAGATGACCTACAGCAGCATTTCCATTAAAGTCATAGTTAGGACTGAATGATAAGGCGCTGATATTTAGTATGTTTGCTGCTTGGTAGCATCATCTCCTAGTCATACTTTGTTCTACAGAGCTGAAGGAACATTTAACAGCTTTCTAATCTCACACACCAGCACCCTCTTTGGATGGTCAGTCTGTCAGTCATTTGATCATCGCTCCACGAATTCAGTCCACACTGAAATATTAACTACTTAAATACCAACATCAAGTCAAAAGGTTCTCTTTATTCTAAATTTTGCTTTATGACTAAAGTCTTGCAAAACTAATGACATTTCCATCAGACTAAGATGTACCATGCATTTTGTGTTAAAGTAATGCAGTGAACACTACTGTCAAGTTTAAAACATTACAACAACTCACAGAAAAAGTATTGAGTTTCCTATTTTTTATTACAAAATATATGCTTGTAAGGATAATACAGTACATGCTTTCAACTTGATTTTGTGCTTCCACTTCATGGTACCAATGTGTATTTGAGCTACAGATATTGCCATCACTCACATAAACACAAACAGTTCTGCTGCTCATACAGGTTCCCACAACCTGACATCTGCATTAGCTGAGGTCCTCACAGTGTGGAGAACCGATGTATGCACATGCTGGACAACATGCTTATTGTTCTTGGTCCCATCTCAATCAGCTTCTCAAAACAAAACCTCAGGCTGGTCCATGACTTATTAAAGGGAAACATGAGTCCAATCAATCTGTAATCAACTTCCTATATGGAATCAGCCTAGATGACAGCATGAGTGGAAATACTCAGGGATAAGAGGTAGCTGTGGCCACACACACTTGTAAGTACACACAGAAAGAGAACAGTAGCTCTTTATTGCAACTGGATTGTGGTAGAGCTCTGTTCTCTATTAGAGGAGGAATGTAATTGCACATGTACCGTAGAAGGGCTGTGGAAAAGATAGGAGTGCCAAGTTCACCCTGCTGGACTCTCCCTCCTTTTCAAGCAGAGAAGGCACACGTTGTGCACACACTCACACAGAGAACAAAGTGTTCAATCATCCAACACATATTCACACATGTGCAGAGTCATTCACTCAGGCAGGAAAATGAGGAGTGATGGGAATGTAAGCAAATGCCAAGCCAAAGCAGTAAGACAAAGCATTTTTCTGGGTAATCAACCTGATGTGTTTGCTGCATTGAGAAGGCTACTGAAACCTTTGTTGGATACAGTTTAAAAGCATTACTTGTCAGAAATCCTCCAGATCATCACTGAACATTTGCCTTTAAACTGTCTGTCAAGAACATAGTCACCTGTGTTTAACCTTCAGACCTGTGCCAATTCACTCACACTAATAGTATCTTATCTCTTGGTTGTGTGGGCGACTGAATGTGTGTGTCTACAGTTAAACAAAATGACTCAACCTGAGAGCATCTTATCTCCCTCTTGTCTGTCTATCGTATACGTGTGTATGAGGATAGGAGTAGGCATGGCATGCCAATTCTCAATGCAGAGTAAAGCACTAATTTCAGCCTGCTCTTTGGCATGATTGCTCCATTTCATTCTGACAGATTGATCAATTTTCTCTGACATCTGACTGTTTCTTTACCTCATCCTGATCAAAGGAACAGGAGTCTACCTGTCAATGGCTTGTCAACCATGAATGGGGATCAATTAACCACCATTGCTTTTCGTCTTACTTCTGCAAGGCCCTTGGCCGGAGCTTCACTCCCTCTTGGCAGCTCTCTCTCATGCTTAGAAGGGCATGCGTATTTCCAGCAGTCAAACTGACATCCATCTCCTTATCCCAACATTAATCAAAGATCAGTTTGGCAAACTTTCAACTGTTATGGATAGGCTAGGGGTTTGTGGAGAGCAGGTTGATCCAAAATGTGCCTTCACTGCTGCGCAGTACTGCAGCAATGATGGGAACAGCATGGTTGCACTGGAAAATATTACAGATAGAATAGGGAAAAAAATACATACATTGCAAAGTACAGCGTATTGTCTGGAAGCACACAGTTTTTCTCAGTGCATTTGTATGAATGTGTATGTGAAGAACAAATGAGAAAGGCTCTGAAAGGCACTGTAAAATTCAGAAGTATAGTGGTTTTATTAGATATGTAACTGTACTTTCTAAACAGCAGAGGGTGAAGAGGTATATGTATCCTAAAAAATACATTTTATTTTCTAAATTACTTATTATGTAAAATAAAAAACAACAAAGGCACAGTAACAGTTTGGTGACAAGCAAACAACAGCTGATGTACCAGGTGTCCCGGCCGATTGCTCAGGCAACTCAATCAGGCTGACGGTGTCACAGGTCTGCACAGCATGTGAGAATTTGTGTTGTTAAATTTCACCATGCCTCTATGCTTCTGTGGATCAACTTCACTGTTATATGTTCTGAATATTAGTGGATCTGCAAGCTTTTACAGTATTATATTGTTATTTATACTATCAGCATCAATAAAATGATTAAATAAACTCCTGATC
>JAUBNQ010000005.1:6559165-6575276 GCA_032353495.1 Ctenopoma kingsleyae | reverse complement strand
GCTTCCGTTCCACTCACCAACCCCCGTTCACAGGAGCGCTCATAAATATCAGATGTATCCACTTATATATCAAGTAAAGTAATGGAGACAGGAACCATAGCCTGCTGTCTGTTCATTCTGCTGAGTTGCGGAGGTGAGAAATCAGTGAAACTGGATGGTCAGCATAACCCAGTCGCTCCTGTCACAGTAGCTTTAACAGCTCTCTCAAATAGAATGACCCATACACCTCTATCATACACAAACCCACACGCACACACACCACAGAGGGATTGAGTTGGAAAGAAAGGCTTTTCAGCTGAATGTTACTGTGCTGTGGAGGTCAACAGGGACAGGGGGCCAGAATACAGATGGGCTGCAAGACCAAAGGGGCTCTGATAAGGCACAGGAGAGGGCACAAGGGTCTAAAGCAAATGAGGAGGGAGACGGAAACCACACACTGAGCTGGTAGGCAGAGCACGATATCACACACTGCCCGAGTCTTTTCACTGGGATTCATGGACTATGGCAGAATCTCTTTCATTTGGAGACACAAAGCTCTGTAGTGCTCATCTCTTGGCTTTCTGATGTGGGAGCAGCTATTGTGTTCTTTCCCAAAGATTCTGCAGAGATGCCTGACAGACGGATATTAATCTGATACTAACATTAATCCAAATTAAGGCACTCTTACAAAAAAGAAATTTGATAAGAACTGAGTAAGCATAACCAAATATGGATTGTGTCAATTTTAGCCACTCTATGGAAAGGCACTGTAGATATAGTATGTACTGTAATTCTATCAGATGCATGCTGCAATTCAGCTGCTTACCAAAGACTTCCCCCAGGGAAGACACACTACTCCACCATCTGAATCTAATCTTATGTATATTGGTAAAAAGAAAGAGCCCCATTTGTACTGGATTTATTTCTCTAGGTTGGCTGATTTTAATATTACATGTGCTGGTCAGTGATTTTAATTCTGCCTGGAGTAAATATACTGTATGTGATTTTTCTCATGCTACCACGGTAATAATTAAAGCGGCAATCACCAACTGTTTTTCAGCACGTGTAATATTTTAGTTTCCTTAGTTTAGCACACAGTTTAGAGTTCTGTGTGATGAAGAAAACATTTGAAATGGTTTTTGTGATCTAACATGCAATCCTACTTAGGAGCCCAAATGATGAATGAAAAATGAGACCATGAGAAAGCAAGAAAGCTCATAAAATGGGCAGATCTAATTTCAGCTACAGGTAATTTTTCTGTCCTGGGGAGTCTGCTTTCCTATAACTCATTTCATGTGCAGTGGACATGCATTTAACACCATCACCTCACAGGCTTTGCTTATTGTAAATGTATAATATAAAATTTAGAAAGAATCTTGTGATAATTTAACATATTAATAACAATCAAAAACATGAACATTTCAACTTGAGGTTGTTCTCTCATAAAGAAATATATCCTACAGTTTGGCACTGGATGAAATACAGTGCAAAAATATTAGCTCTGCTACCTTCCCCTCCTCCTAGTGCATTAATCCTGACCAAACGGTACTTACTGTAAGTGTCTTCTGAAAAATCTGTCAGAAAATAGCTACAAGAAAGTACCACACATAAGATTTAAAGTTAAGTAGAGTTACTCTTTGCTCAAAAGCATGCAAACCAAACGGCAATATAAAAGACAGTACTTTAAACAACTCATGTTCATCAAGTTAACTATTGATCAGTGTCCTAGCATAGATAAGTATGCACCATTGTCTTTGTCCTCTCACTGAAACGATTCTTGTGCTGTCTCTAGCTGCTGTTCTAGCCCACAGAGGCTGAAGCCAGTGCCCTGCTGGCTGCTTTATGTGCTGTATATGTGTCAGTAGGTGTGTGTGTGTGTGTGTGTGTGTGTTTGCCTGGGAGGCTGCTGAAGCCACTGAGCATATTAAAGACCTGTTTACTCAGCTGAGGCTCCATTTCCCTTCTTCCTAGTATAAAAGCTGCACACACACAAACACCCACAGAAGGACACAGGCATGCACACTGCATGTAAAAGGACCAGTAAAGACAAGTTGAAACAATTTGATGGTTAAGGAGTGGTCTTACTAAGTCTCTCTCTTTCTATAGCTTATCATAATAAGGACAGTGTAACCTTTGCATTTGAAAAGTGAACAAAGACCCTCCCCTGTGCATATAGAAGTGCTTGATCTTTAGTTGTCTTTTATTCCAATGGTGAAGACCACTACTGATACAGCTACAGAGGCCCCCAGAGTAATGATACAATGGCTGCAGCTACTGTACAGTGGCTGTTTCAACTTCTTCTTCAGAGTACTTGGCAGTTATCAAACTGAAAACTATTCTTGCGTGGGATTTTTAACAATTCCTCTGTCAGTCAGAGAGAAGCTCTGTTTGATGTTTATTAAGTGACGATAAGAAGCAGAGAAAGCGGGAACAGATCGTCACTTAACAATATGAGGAGTTTTTTTTTTGGCATGTAACAAAAGAAGCAGAAAATGTCAAAATTAGAATATCGCAGCCTTCATGCTGGCTTTCTGCTTCAAAGCTATAGTGGAGAATTAAACATAGCAAGGAAAACAAAAGCTTCTGTAATTAAAACACAGTGATATTTATCGTATATTAATTTTTGCTGTGTCTTTTTCATGTATCCAGGTCTTTTCCATAAATCCAAATAAGGTGAGACTTCAAAGGGATGATATAGTTACAAAAGCAAAAACACAGGAACGTGACACTGATCCTACTTCATTATAAATCTGTTAATTAGTGTACAAAATGAACTCATTTCCAGAGCCAACTCCCTATCAAAGACATGAGTGAAATACTTTTATGTGTTTGCTTTGGCACATCACTCATGTTCCACTGCCCAGTGAACCAAGTCCTTATCAGACACCAACAACCCACCCACGCTCAGCTCTGCAGCTAGCCTTGAGATATGTCAGGTCCACTGAGTGTACGTTTTATGAGGTGATCCAAGCAGTGTGTGACTGGCCTGTTGGCTGGGGACAGGACGCTGGTCTCTTTGAAGTCTACTCCTGACAATGACACTGCTGTTAACTGTGAGTCCAGTGACTCAAAGTGAGGCAACAGGCTGACTTGCAAGACCCAATGACAACAGTATCACTGTCTCTTCTGTTTATTGTCCAGGAAGTCAGGCAGATTAAGGCTGGCAATGATGCTAGCACGCTCTGGTAAATTACAGACCTGTATAGTGTTTTCCTTATATCAGTTGTTGTAAGAGTGAGTGAACATGTGTCTTATGTCTCTGAGGGTACAGAGTTAGAACAGGTTTAAATGTGTAGAGAAAAGGTTGATTATCTTCCATGTTTCAGAGGTGTCTGTACCAAGATTTCACCCAAATAGCTGCACCTGGGGGTCACGTCAGCTGGTACACTCTGTCACCTCATATCTCTTGTCATTCTATCAGTCTCTGCCATTACCTGTCTCCTTTGCAACATGCCAGCTTTTTCTGCTCCTCTTCGGTCTACCTCTCAGTCTCCCTGCCCACTTACCTGTCACTCAGTTTTAATTGTCTAGCTCCAAATCTGTTTGGCTTCCTGTAGACCTCTTTCTTGACACGACACAGCATCTACACCCCAGTTTTGGCTATAGGAGCTGTCTTCCAAGACACCCAAAGTTGGAGTCATTCCACTGTGTGTAATGTGCACTGTGTACAGCCTAATAGGGCTATTTATTGTCCCCTGGCAGCTAAGCCAGGTGGGAGCTGGCAGTGTGAGTTATCATTAGTTTGAAACAGTCACTCAGACTGACATCAATGCCTCCACAGCTCCTTTGCATTAAGGGCAGCCTGTCACATCACTCCTAAACACGCATACTGCAAAGACCCACATGCACGCACGCACGCACGCACGCACGCAACGCACGCACGCACACTCAAAACTGGTTGATCTTATAATGTAACACAGAGGACATAGAAGAAATCATCTTATCACTGTCTTAAACTTTTTTCCCTTGAAACAGAGACTTTCTGAGAAAATCCTTGGAGATGTACATACCTCCCACGAGGAACATCAACATCATCTTTCCTCCAGCGCACATTGGGTTGGGGATCTCCTTGTACCTGGCAGCGGAACTCCACTGTCTCCTCCTCAAGGACCACCTGGTTGATTGGCCTCCGGAGGAATGTTGGTCGCTCTGCAGAATGGACAGAATAGAAATAGTAGACAAAAAAATAATCTCATTATGTGATATTTGTTCTCCCATAATCATTATATTTCATTACTAAGGCACTAAATTAACTCACATCAGGCTCTTTGCTAATAGAGAAACTGAGCTTTGTTCCTACCTATTCATTATGTTTCTAACTTTGTGTAACCTAGGACAGCTTAATAGCTAAATATCAGATTTGATTTACAGCCTATGTGTTCCACATTGTATGCGGCCAGTGGAAAGTGAAGTAAAATTATTATAATTCAACCATCTAAAAACTTGTGCTGAAAGTATTTCCACTTTAGAGCTTGACATACATATATTAGAGAGACGTCAAATGTTGAAAATTACACAGGAAAGCTATAAAGTATCATGTCTGGACGTCACTGCTACATCACTGAGGAGAGTTTCAGACAGAAAGAAAAAAAACCTACCAAACACCGTGACTTGTGCTGTCTCGCTGTCCCTTTCTCCGACCATGTTGGTGCCCACACAGATGTACATGCCAGCGTCGCTCTTTCTTGTGTTGGAGATCATTAGCTTTCCTCCTCGGATCTAAAGGGGAAGAAACCTCTTCTTAAATACACAGATATTTCATTTAAGATTTCTCCCCACCATCTTGCACTTAGTAAACCATTCAGTGGCGTAAAAACAGTAGTTTATAAGGTTTGGTTATTAAAATAGATGGTAATAATACTCACGGTGATCCTATCATCCTTGTCATCAATTCGTATTTTGTCTTTCTTCCAGTAGATTGTAGGTTCAGGATGGCCTCTGGGAGGAACACACTCAAGGATTGCTGGCTCTCCTGCCGCCACCACCACGTCTGTCGGGTTTTGTCTGAAATCATCTCGCAGCACTGAGGGAAGAAAATCAGGAAAAGGTTAAAGAAGAAGTGTACATATTTATAGCACACTGTAAATGTAAATTCAAATGCCCAAAATGTTTGCCATTTTTTAAATGTCTTCTTATATATTAACAGTGTGAATTTATGACAAATTCACTGTGGCTACTTAAAAGGTATGTGCAGCCTCATCTGACTAGGCAGGCGCAAGTGAAAGCTAATTGGAGCTAATGGAGGTCCCCGTGGAGGGAGAAGAACAAACAGAGACAGAATGCCCTGAAGCCTGGTGTCATTCACATGTGAGAGCTCACAGGGGTGCACACTTGCTTCACTTTGCTGGCATGTACACACACACAACCAGATACGTGCTAACAAACCAAAAAAAAAAACAACAAAACAGCAGGTTGCCTGATGAACAACTGTGGCCTTGTATCTAATCACCCTCAGGTAGCACTTTAATCACAGAGATAGCCTCTCACTGTGCATAGTATTTAGTGAAATAAACAACACCAGCTCATTATCAAACAAAGAGAGCTGCTGTCGCATACAAACACACATATGAACACCCAGATTTAAATATGAAAGAACAACCTAAACTAACTGTGAAATTCTCAGTCAAATGTGTATTCAGAGCAAAGTGTCCAATATACAGCATACAGCTTCCAATCCTATGAAAGGACATACCTAGACATACCTAATGCATTTCAAAAATGACTTAAAGCAAAAGAGTGGAGGTCACTCTGGGCCTCCCACTGTGTGTCCTCAAACAGATCTTTCTCCATTTGATCTACAATAAATCTAATCCGTAGAATAGCGCTTTAGGAATTTCAGCTTCAGCAGTGTCGATCTATGCAGAAACGAGGGATACACGATTTCTCTGATGGATAAAAGCACTGAGCTTGTTGGAGGATGTTTGAAGACACTTGAGGAGGGCTAAATTAAGGGCAGCACCACAGGACCTTATGTAAATTCCACGTGGCACAGGGGACAATAGCAGGGAGGGCCAGGATTATAAGAGGGGATAACTGGTTCATGTGCTCCAGGCTTGTCTCATCTCTTCATTCACTCTTCTTACCCTCTTTACAAAATGCTGCACAGCCATTGTCTTCTTATTTATTTATTTAGACCAAGGGGAAGCAGGGTGGAGAAAGAGAGGAAGCTTTCAACCCAATTATCCTGGGGATACGCAGAGGTACAGAGTGGGACTTTTGTGTGACATGAATTCAAATGAAACCTTTACACAGGGGTAATAACAGAGAATTCAGACGAGATAGCAGTAGTGGTTTTCTCTCTTGTACAGGGCTGTCTTCTAATCCAAAGAGCCATGGTAATTAGCTAGCTCCAGAATGGTACGTAGACCCTCCCCTGGCCAGGATGGGCATAACAGCCGCCACCTCTTGGTTCTATGTGTGTGCGTTATAAACAGAAGTCCTGCTGTTTAAAAGCATAGCCTGGTTTGGACCATACACTCCAGTCTGAAAACCAGGTTGGATTTAATTGCTCCTTTTCATTCACTGCTGATAGCACTCATGGGATTTTGTCAGAATCAATTTCCTTTTAAACAGAACAGTGACAAAAAGAAACACAGGCTAGGTTCATTATTACAGCTTGTGCCACGCTGTCTAATCTAATCCTGCACAATATGTCACAGTAAAGCAGTAAAGCACAGCATCTCTACCCTGCAATCTAAATAAATACACAAAAAGTAGAAAAAAACAAAACAAAACAAAAACAGGCAAGCCACACACTGGAGCAAATAGAATACAATATACAGACACTTGTTGAGGACAGGATAAACACTGGGTTACAAACAGCTACAAGCAAACAAACAGATGATACAACACTGGTGAAAGGATTATGCCCTGTGTGTTGGTTCAGGGTTTGCTAATACCAAGGAAACATTCTGAACAGATACATTTACTAAATAAATGTGGGGAGAGTAATCCAAATACGCTTTAGTACACTATCTAATCCTAACTATAAGCCTCAGTCATCAAGGTCAACCTCCTATAGTTAAAAAACACAAACGCAACTCAAATATGTATCACCTCAGTGTGACTGAACTTCAGCTCCAACTCTGAGGCCCTGTAGGCATTCAGCCCCGAATCAGCCGACAGATGTAAGGTAATTGCCTTTCTATCCCCTTGAAACACTCAGTTCTTCTTCCACTGAAAACATCTAACCTCCCATGGAGTTCCAGCAGGCCCCAAACTCTGCCGTGCTTACTCGCTTATTAATATTTATATATTTTTACATTTACACCCCTCTGTTGGCAAGTGATGCATCTGTCAATCCAGCTTCAGGCCAAACAGAATCCATATCTGAAAAATATTAATCTGTCTTTGTCTCTCATATTTTATTTATTTATTTACCACATATCAGAGGAGTGGACTGATTTGAATGAAGGAGCATCAGGCAGGGGGCAAAGCATAGCAAATTTGCAGCTCCTTCAGCTGGCACCGATCATCATCTCAGACTTGAAGGGGAGGGAGTCAGGTTGCAACTTGTACTGTGAAACAGCCAAGGGGCTGAGAGTAGAGGTCTCTGCCAAAATAAAAATACAAACCAGACACCCACACAGTTACTGTGTAAACCAGATTGTCCTACATTGGTGCCAGCACCCATTTTGTGTGTGTGTGTGTGTGTTTATGTTTTCTTATCTAAGATAGACTCTCTACGTAAAAAATCAGTCGGATGCAGATACATGTCAGCACCAACACCCGGCATCATAGCACAGAGGTGGCAGGGCAGGGACAGGATGAGAAGAGATATTTTGTACAGTGCCCCCTCTTCTCCCACCCAATATATTACTCACTGGAGGGTGACACTGCTTGTTGTTAAGATTAGTGGGGAGCCTTGACTGAAGCGTCCAGCCTGCATACTGAGATAAGTGCTGACAAACACATTCACCTACAAGAGCACACCTAGCTTTGGCTCACAGAGGTTGTGCTTGCTGCCACAATACCACACACTGATGTTTAAAAACTAATTTTTCTCCCCTGTTTTGACATTCACATCACTTTGACAGGCATTTACCCCCCACATACACACCAAACCTGCACACAGATGACAAACTGTAAAGCTTTCTTAAAAGCTGCAGGGCTTAGTATCTTTTTGTAATACTGCAAATGTGAATGTTTGCATGTATTTGTGTGGTTGTTAATACCCCCCCCCCACCCACACACACTATTTACTGTAGAAAAAAATCCTTTGTGCTTTCATAGATACTCTCCCGGGTCAAGGGCTAAGAAACACAGGGAGAGATTACAACAGCTAGAAGCTCGGGGCCATACCTCGGCACCCAGACCCACCACCTTCTACCCACACTCTGATTAGAAAATAAACCATGCACACACACACACCAACTGGGAGAGCTGTAGAGAGGTAGCTCCAAGCCATAATATCATTTCATTCGAGTGCTTTTTGCGCTTCATCCGGCAGAGTTCTATTACAATACCACCATTTTCAATTCCACCCCCAGAGAAGAGGGACAATATATATGTCACTTGACAAAACCAAACCCACTCTATGTGCTGTCATTGACATTTTGTATTACTGTTGATGCTGAAGGCATACGAAGGATAATGCTACACTATATGATAATACATTGTGAAAGGAGATGTGCCCCATTTGTCTGGATGCAAGCTTTTTTTTTCTCACAACTCTGACTCGCTCATTTGCCCTCCCACCAGCAAGAACTAACCTTTGCCCCCATCCAGATGAGGATATTACCCCCTCATCAGGCAGGGAAGCAGCAGGTTCACACATATCCCCTATATTCCTCAGCTGAGGGGTTGCAGGTCACACCAGAGAAACAACTGCAAAAATATGTCTGCCCGGCGGTGCCCAAGGCCGTAGCTCCTCCGAGAACTGAGCAGAGAAGCTCATCATTAGCACAACTCATCACCATCGCTCTCCGTCTCGCTTATTCTCCCCACCGATCATCAGGGGTCATTATCTGTCTTTTTTTCCAACCCTCTCAGTTTATCTTTTTTTCCCCCAATTTTATAGCGTCCCGTGCACTGCATCTTGCCCCCTCCACTCACTTTCACTGGCTTGTCAGTGCTCTCTCTGCAATAACTGCAGATGAGGTTCTGCAGATGAAGCCATGCACATGCATGCCCAATCATTTTTCTGAGACCATGGCCAAGAATGATATGATCTCCACCACCATTCTCCCTATCTGCAAATCCCAAGGTAAGGGACTGTAAATAACTCTGTCACTTTCACAGATTAGATGCAGGAAATATGGAAAACAGAGAACGTAAAGTGAATCATATGGCTGGCAGTGATAGCATAGTGAGGGGAAATCACAGGTGGTGATATCGTATGAAATGTGCATCTTTAATAGACCCTTGCAGGGGTAGAGGGAGACAGAGCATGTGTGCTCTAGTGAGAATGCTGAGTGAAAAGAGGCAAGACATAACCCAACACAACAGGAGATAATGACAGGATGTCTGATCAAGGTCAAACTGAAGGGGTGGTGAGGACTATAGAGGTGCTGAATATATGAGGCTGACTGTACATGAATGGAGTGCATTCCATCAAACTCATACCACACACCGTGCCTTTACCTCTGATTCAGTAGATAAGCCTAAACAAACATCCTTATTTAAACAGCAGCGGCGTTCAAAGCTCGTTTTTCAAACAGCACCCCTAATTTGGCCTAACAAGCCCCTGGGCAGCACAGTAATGACAGCAAGACACACAGTGGATAATTCTGCTGGCCAATTCAAGAAAAATGTGTGGTGCTGCTCCTGAGAAACAATATAATTAACTCTTAATGAACCTCTTTCCTTTATACCCTTTAACAATACCAATACACACACGCACACACACATACACAATTCAATTTAGCCTAATCCATGCTTTATGGTAATGTATAGCTCATTAAAATGTTAGTTAAAAACTCATTAAAATTCACTTGAAAAAGTAATGGCGTCATTACAGTAATATGCTGAAAAGCAAAGAAAAAGACAAGTAAGGACAAGGAGAAGAAAGAGAGCAGAGAGCGACAGCTTTCTAATCACTTAATTGTGTCTAAAATGGAATACATTTGCATAATAAATAACTATGTGCTGTATCCTCTTTTCTATCTTTTTCCATTCTCATAGCACTCTGTAATTAACAGGCACTATAATTAAAGATGTATTTTAGCCCAAAATGATTTTGGTAGCCACTCCAGTTTTCATTCTGTTGTCTTGTTTATGGTCACAAATGTGTTTAGGTGGCTTGGCAGATGCAGACAGTGTGCTGAAACTGGAGCTGGCTGATACTGACGAACAATGTGCCCATGGGTCTGTGTGCCTACTCTGATAAGGCATAATGTTGTGCTGATGCTTGAGCTCAGTCCAGAATGGACACTTTACAGCCGGAAGGGGGAGTAAGACATGACGGAAGAAGAAGAAGAAGGGGAGGAAGGTTTCTAGATGAGAGTGTATTGATTTCCTGCCAATTCCAGCAGAGAGACAGCATAGACAGTGGTAGTGAGGCATCACGATGGAGCAGGTAGATCTGCTTCTTGCATTTCGTTAAGGTAGGGGGAGAGGAAGTAAAATGAGAAAGAGGAGAGGAAAGGAAGTAGTGCACTCAGGCAAAGAGACAAATGTCACCTGCTTGTCTGCTCTCTGAGACATTCTCCAATTGCACCACTCCTATGTAAACACGATAGACTATTTTGTATATGTTTTAAGAATGCAATAGTGCTCTGCAAAAGACAAATTGAGTAGAGCAGGGTCATATGCTGTATTTCTGAACATAAGAGACACATCACACGTGAGCTTAAATCATGGATCTGTCATTAACTCTGGCTTTTGGTTAAACACAGCCCTGATATTTAGTATGTCGTGGAAAATTCAATACATACTCACTGAACTTTTCCCTCATGATCAAAAACTTTATTTTCTATTTATACGGCACTAAATGTCAATCTGTCATCTTGTTCTACACTACCTCAAACAACTTCTCCATATCTCATTCGTCATCCTCACCATCTCTGTCTCTCACCTGCAGAGTTTCAGTTAATATGGTAAACCTCCCACAGTGCACAGGTAGCTGTTCAAGTGTTACAGATTTACAGAAGTCCAGCTGTGGCACAGTGATGAACCAGAGTAACTCCACTGAAAATAGGAACGGGAACAGTTAGAGGCCAATATGATAGAATTTTGCTTCATCCGATAGCTCTATAAGTGTGTGTGTGTGTGTTCAGCATATTTTGTGTCAGCTCTGGCCTAATGACATTGAAGTAGTGACCTTGCACAGGGAAAGATAATCCCTCTGAATGCTGCTGAACTGTGTCCAGGCTGGATTCCCTCAGAGGATGCACAAACACACGCACAAGCAAACACACACAGATACTGAGTCGCTTATCCGGTGTGGCACACTTCCACGGGTATTTCTAAGGAAAATTAAACCTCTGCAGCCTAGTTCAGCAGTCTGCTGTGTGAATCTTCACATAATCTTTAATAGCTTTCCCCTCTTTTACTCCATCCCAGCCTATGTGCTGCAGGTCCTTCTGTGTCTATTTTATTGTTTTGGTCTATAATTGGATTGGCAGTAATGGCGAGCGGAGAGCCGTTAGGAGCTTGTAAAAGGTGTCACTCTGCGATGGCAGCCCTGTTTTAATTAAGCTCCCGGCTGGAGTTGAGCAGCTTTTATCTAGCTTGGTCTGATGAGCCCCAAGTGCAAGTGTGTTCTACACCACACTGCAAGACAAGAAAGAGGAGGAAAGGAGGTGTTCACAACAACTGTAGATAGGGCAGTTTACTGTAGTCTGCTATCCTCCCTAAACACCAATCTACAGCACATGCCTGGACCAAGAAGATACTTGGAGATAATAAAAATTTTGTGTGTGTGTCATTACTATGTCTCCTTGCGCTCATTGTGACAGAGCCCCACCCATGAGTGCAGTCACGTGTGTATTGGTGCAGATGCAGAGCCAGCCCCACAACATGGCAATGCAAATGGACAAGAATCTGAATGAACACATAAGCAGAGAAATGCCACACACCGCTGCTGTAAATTCTCAACTAATCCTACTTTACTGTCTGTTTGCTTGTGTGTGCGTGAGAATGTGCATGTGAGACCAATGCTGTATGCCGTTCTGGCATAGGCATAATGATTAGAGAGGTGTTCATCACAGTCCTATACCTTGCTTGCCCCCCCTTATCAATCCTCCTAATGGCCTCCTCAGATCATCTTTCCTTCAATCAATACTGCCTGAAAGGAAGAGTCCCACACCTAAGGACACTTTGTTCCCCACTGTAGATCCAGGTGACATATTTTTCCACGGCAAGAATCCTCTGGTGATTGTAGATCAAAACCCTACAGTACAAACCTAAGCAGTTCTGATATCCATCAAATGTAAAGGTCCGGCTATATTCCAGGTGGGTGGTTCATGTGGGGGAGGGGGTGATACAGCAGCACTTGCAAACAGAGGAGAGCTGAGGTCTGTCAGAGTGGCAAACAGATAGCAGGCAGAAAATCCAAGATGCAGGGACATTTAAAGAGATTTATTGATCAGTTTATAGATCTTAAAGCTTGAGGAAGGGCAGAAATTAAACTGGATATGGAGATGACCTTTACAACAGCCTCACACATGGAAAGGGAGTTTTTTTTTTCCCTCTGTCTCCATGTCCAGGGTGTATATGTGTGCTTGTTTATGATTGAGGGGGACAACCTGCAGTATCATCATGAATCTGAGCTATATACTTTATGTGCATCTGCTGAAGCATAAATGAATGCTGCACATAACATCTAAATACTTTAATACTTTACAATAAATTGTTGCAGTGCTGCTGCCTGCTCAGCAAATCACTGCTACATTAGGCTCACCAAATACCCATACACACACAAATTACAGTTTCAAGTGTCTGTGCTACAGTCTGACAGTTTGTATGGAAAGCAGTTGTCCTGCATGCGGCAGAGCAATGCACCAACAACACCAACAGCAAACTGAGCACTCTACACTGCAGTGGAATAGCACACACACACATACACACACACACACGTGCAGCATATTACATTGCTCAGATAAAAAATCCTACAAGACAACAAACCCTTACATGCTCATAGAAGACTTACAGTTGAGCTGATTCACATGTTTCACCCTGAAGTCACTGCATGTACTACAGGGTGTGTGCTGAGATGCTTGGACATTAACTAACTTAGCGGGGCATTTAAATGATTTATAGAAGCTGCAGTTTCTCTGGCATCATTTGTGAAAAAGCATTACATCTTGAGTGAATCTGCATGACTGTCTGGTTGCTTATTTCACAATCCAATTCGTGTTAATTACATTTACAGAGGTGTAATTGTGTTAGTTCCATCTGTAATCAGCTTATTGCCTTGGTGCAGCTGGATATACCTGTACACCAGGCTTATGTAACCTGTATGCTAATGCGGGGAATTTCATTCATTCCAGGGCATGGAGTAAAACCCTGGATACTCACTCAGATAATCTGGCCCGCTGGAACTGTCGGTCTATATGTAATAACACTGGCGTATGTGTGTGTGTCTGCATGTGAGTCAATCCATGCTCATATTATCATGCAAATCGAAACAATCTGAAACACACCACTGGCTGCCATGCTTAGGATCAGTGCAGAGTGCTGTGTCTAAACCGTTTCTGTTCTGCCCCACGGCCCTCGCCTTAAAAAAAAACAAAACTCTATTTTTTTCCCCTCCTAGTTTATGACACCGCCTTTAAATGTTCCAAGGTACCACATCAACAAGGCAGATTAAACGCTACTGTTTCATACAGTGCTGGTACTACAAACTTGTCCAACACATCTCTGGAGGCTCGAGATGTGAGGTTAATCATTTAGGCAAAGGAACAAAGTTAATGAAGCAACTTCTAATCCAAAGCTATTCAGAGTTCTGTCAACAGTATTGACTGCACTGCAGATAGGATAAGATATCGTTGGAGGGCAACGATGACCTACATAGCAAGGACAAGACAGTGGCTCAACAGCAGTACAGCAGTCCCACAACTCTCTGGGGCACACATTCAGCAGCAAAGACACAATGCTAAAGTGACACTGTATGTGTGTTTTTGTGTGTGCATGAGAAAGCATTTCTACTTCCACCCACACAATGTCCTCTATCTTTACAGACCCAGGGCTTCATATTGTCCAGCAGAAGAATCCAGTTTGTGATCAACTATATATCACTATTACCATTAGCTGATGTTCAACACAATCAATACTGATTTCACCTGCCAATTAGCTAATAATTCAATTTTCTGGAACTACTGAGCCAGAACTGCTAAAGATAAAATGTGAGAAGGGGAGTGGAGTGGAAAAGGTGAATGATGCTCATAAGTATTTGATAGTGAAGCTTTGTGTAAGATCAGTAAGATAATTTACCTTTCTAATTTAGTAAATAAGCAAATAAGGATAACTTAGTGAACAACTGGTCTACTGAACATCCAAAAATGTGAAATTTAATCTAATGTTTACTTGAGCTTTGGAGCTTTTCCCTATGATTAGTACTACATGTTGTAGTACAACATAAAATAAATTGCTATGAAACATCTGCTATGAAGTATTTTACATTTTTTTTCTTAACACAGACTATGACTCCCGCGTCTATGCATAATAAGAAATCCCCAAAATGCTCCTGATTTACAGAGACCATTTACAGTAAACATGAACCTCTAACAGTCCTAAAATCTGTTCATTTCTGGAAACAATTCCATCTACTACTTGGGTCAAAGGTGACTATTCTTGCCATTTAAGATAGAAGGCACATTTTTTCTCTGATTAATTCCAGATCCTTGAAAGGTCACTGTGATACAATGACATTTGAAATCGTCATGTCTAACCCCAGAAAGCAGGACGCCGGGGAGCCATTAGGAGGGACTGTAGTTGGGGTGGAAATTCTGTGTGGCTCGAGACACCACTTGAGCTGTTTTTTCTGGCACTGCTGGAGTTGCTGATTGCACATGGGCACTGCACTCAGATCAGTGAGAGTGACACACATACAGTATCTATAATACAGGCGCACACACGAAACACTAACTCACAGACACACATGTCAATGCTATATACCCCCCACCCCCGTATGTCTGAAGATAAAAACAGCCAGATGCACTGTCCCGTGGGTAATGAAAGAACAGTGTGAGACTAAGGTTGCTGTAAAACCCAATTAGTTTGTGTGGTTTTATCAGTTAGAGCTACACATACAGATAACAGCCTCGAGATTGTGTTTTGCCTGTCTGATGGTCTGCCCCCTGCTGGACACACACGACCAAGCAGGTACATGTGGAGAATTACTGCCATAGTGTTCCCTGGCTTAATGTGTTCTCCATAGGAGGCTTAATTAAGATAAACATGTGTAAAATAGCCTTGTTACTGTTTTAGCAAAGGCTAATTCATGACACTATACATGAAAACAACAGCAAAGCCTTCCCTAATAACTGATGATCCACTACATAACAAAAACCACATGTTGTATGTGTGTACCTTTCAAAATAAATAATCATGCAGTTAGATCTCATGTGATGCTTCTATCTGTATCACATGTAATTAAACAAAGATTATGGCTGTTTCTGCTCAGCACATCTCAGATCTGGATTTCTTGTCTTCAAATGACTGTAGCTGATGAATGAAGTGGTGTCTGACAGCATCACAGCACCAGCCTTACACCTGTCTTCAAACACCTCCATCTCCCACAGCCACATAAAGGAGCTGAAGAGAGTGGTGGCAATCGCAGCTGCTGTGCTGCGCAAGCTTCTGCTCCGCTGCAGCCGTCAAAAGAGCTACTTTCTGTTTTCATGTGCCGCATTTCTCTGGGCCCTTTGATGACACAGATCACTGTCAAGATGCTGAGGCTCTAACCAACCGGCAGTATGGCTAGAAAATAGTGTAAAAACAGAGGATTCTGCATTCTGTAGGAATACACATAGTGAAAGGTTGTGTGTTTGTCTTGTATACGTATACTAGTCACACTACCAGTCAAAAGTTTGGACACATACTGAAATGACTAGGTTTTTGAAATAGCAGATTTTTAAACATCAAATTCTAATCTGAAATACAGTGTAGATATAGTTAATATTAAAAATGACTATTGTATATGGAAACTGTCTTTTAAAGGAATATTTACATAAACATACAGAGGCCTATA